>BRDA01009150.1:0-12500 GCA_036984385.1 Crenuchus spilurus
GAGTTCAAATTTTGATTCTTTAGTTTAGACCTGGAGCTGCTAGCCAAATGTTGCTAGAATTCAATAGTCACCTAAACCATTTCTGCTAGCAAAAATAATCTTATCCTGCTAAAACCACATCTTAATGATGGTCTCACAGACAAGTTTATGTGGATTAGGGTGTTCAAAATAGATATTCAAATCATAAAAAAAATTATTTTCTGCTCTTCTATATGTGGATACCCTCAACACAATTTCTCATTGACACAATGTCCATGCAAACTAATTAAGTAAAGCTAAGAAAGTTAATTAAAGTAAGAAAATGTATTTTAAGACATTATACATCTTCACAGACCTAAATTTTACTATCAGAAGATATTAGAACTGGTCAGTAGAATAATGCTGAAATTTAAGATTTGAGACATCAACCTTCAGGTGCTGTTGTTGAATGAAAGTTCACAAAGCCATGAGCATCACAATGCAGTGAAAGCAAAGACGAAGCCTTGAACCAACTCCAAACCAAACACTTTGGTATTCTATCTCATTTAATCCTTAAGTTTATTCAACAGAATGGAACCTCTTGAATAGCAGTCCTTAAAAGGCACCAGTAGACGTAGACAGGACACCACCAAAGACAGATCATCAAGACCAAGAACAGATGAAATAAGCCATCTAGTAAACCGGACTTCTGCTTTTGGCCAGAGAGTCTAGTAGATTTTGTCATTCAACATGTCCAAGATCTTCTCTTTTGGCAGAAAGAAAACAGCTGCGGATGTAGTTCAGGTAGGAATGGGCACATCCAGTTCTGGAGAGCATCAGTAGTCATCAGACTGATGTTCCTTCACCTATTTTGGCTGTTGTTGAATACATTTGTAAATATTCCACATTACAACATTTTGTATCTTTATCACTTATGTGAACTGAGAATTATTTTACACTTTTGATATACTGTATCATCTTTAAAAGAATATACTCATGCATTGTAAAGATGTAAAAGGTTGTAAATGCGAACATAGGATGGTTAAAAGGAGATCAAATTAAGCTGATACACAACTACTTACAACAAAAAGCAGTTGTGAGGTTCTTGTTTTGTCCACTTGGGGGCAGGGTTGGCTACTGCTGCATTGTGTGGCTTCCTCACTGAACATCTCACCCCTCCTGCTTCACTACTTTTAGACATGTAAATATGATTTTAACATCAAATTTAAATAATCATATCTCTGTTTTGACGGGGTCAATCAAAATCAAAATGAAACGAAAAGTTTCAATACTTTGCACTTAAGTTGACGCCAATGCTCAACATGATTTTGTTTTTAAGCTTTGACATGTAGAACCAGCCATGTGATCAGCAATCTCTGAGGATTAAGAATTAAAAACAGCTGCCCTTTTACTTCAGGCTGAATGGCATAATGGAGTAATAATTACTTTAGTTGCTATTTTTTATACAGAAAAGTGATATTTTGTAAATAAATCAACCTTACAAACATTTCCAAGAAAAAAAAGAAGACCCTAAAAGGACCACCTCTGTCAGAACACTGTCCATGATGATCAGAAATTTGACTTGATTGGTCCAAAAGCTGTTTATGAACCAAAAATCTGGACTTAGCTTGCACTGAGGAGATGTACCATAAGTTGCTACAGTGATGTGTCTTGGTAAAAAGTCGTCAATGTTTTTGAGATTACTTCAAGCTAAACTTAGTTATCTGACTAAGCAAGAAATCTTGACAGATTCTATATTCAGTTGTCTTCAAAACAACCTTAACATCTATGGAACAGGCAGACTCGTGCAGGCCTGAGTGATTGTAGGCTTCAGATCCGACATCTGTTCCTTGACAGTAATCCTGAGGACGTGCTTGATGAAGCTTCCTGTCAGTGCTGGGATATCCTGCCCATTACTCAACACAGACCTGCAGGGAAAGAACCTTTAAGAGGTGGGAACCTGATCTGGGACAAGTTTTGGCCTCCCCTGCCCTTACAAATACGGTGAAACGAGGAGGAACATGCTGGTCCAAGATCAGGATCTGGCAGCTCTTGAGAAATATGAGATACGAGCTGATAACAGAGTCATAATGATGTTCTTTAAAGAAGGCAAAACAGACAGTACTTGAGCACTCAGTGGGTGACTGCTTCACATGTGTTTATAAATGTGTCCACTTTGATGAAGAGATATGACCTACTGGCTTTCTGGCGACACAGAAGCTCCCAATAAAACCAGGTCCCAAAACAGTACAGCTTGTCTCAGAGCTTTGTATACGGCCTCGTGTTGGGCAATCCTGTTGTTTCAGGGTGAAATATGGTCAGCTGAAAGACAGGGCTTACCTTTACTGCATCTGGGGATTAAACTTTGTCACTTTTGCAGTGACCCCTGTTTAACAGTCAGATTAAAAACAGTAAGACCATCAGCAATAAAAAAAACAACTGAGAACATCCTAAACTTAAGCTTGCCTCCTAATATTAACTCTGCTCCAACTCCTGACACTAGAAGCCAAAAAAGCTTCTAATCTTGCAATCTATACCACATTTATCTTATCAAAACTTAGTAAGTAATTAAGTAAACTTTATTTAGCAGTTTTCAAAGTCTTAAATGTGCTTCACAATAAATCATTCAAGTAATTTAAGTAAAATAAAATTATATAAAATAACTAAAACAAAGATAGAGAATAAACACACAGAGAGAAATTAGAACACATTTAACCTACAACAGCCCACCTCGACAGACCCATGGGAAATATGCAAACTGGCGCACGGCCAGTGGACCCCGGGGACCACCTGAAATGCCACAATACTTTTTAAATTAAGATGTGGACTCAGAGAGTCTAATATAAGATGGAATGCTATTCCACAGCTTAGGACCATAAACTACAAAAGCACAGTCACCCTTTCACTTCAATTTAGTTTGAAGGGTAACAAGAAAACCTTTATTGAAAGATCTCAATGATTTTGTATTGGTCTGGGACACTAAGAGTTCAAATGTATTTTCAGGCACTTCACTATGTATGTGAGAACCAGTATTTAAAAATAACTCCTAAACCTTACTGGGAGTCATTGAAGTGAAGCCAGCACCAAGGTGGTTATACTTTATACATTATACTTGTATATATGAATAATTTCTAAATTGTGAAAAGTCAAAAACTATTTAATCTTTGCAATTTTTCTTAATTGAAAAAAAAAACAGGACTGAACAAGCTATGCACTGAAAATTTGGACTGGGAGTCAAAAACACCACCTTCTTAGGAAAAGTGTTAACTCTTTATGTGAGAGAACCAAGAGCCATGGACATATCCCTAGGAATGATGTCAAAACCAACAATCAGAACCTCTGTTTTGTCCTTATTTAACTTAAGAAAAAAGCAGTTCATCCATCCTTAATAGCTTCAGCACACGCAGTAAGGTTAGCTACTCTATTAAAATCATGTTTTTTAACAGAAAAGTACAGCTGTGTATCATCTGCATAACAATGAAAAGAAATATTACAATGTCCATTAAAACTCCAAGAGGCAGCATATAAAGAGAAAATAGAATTGGTCCAGGAATAGAACCCTGAGGTTCCCCACATATAAGATCGAAGACATTGTGTTACCAACAGACACTAAAAACTATTTGATGAATAGGACAGGAATCAATAAAGGGCTGTTTTATCTGATTTACCAGCCCATTCACTAAGCGTACTTATCAAAAAATCTGAGAAGAATATGAGTGATCTACTCATATATCAAATACTCATGTATTAAATGCAATGCTAAGATCTTGCAACACCAAAACAGAAACATCTTCAGAGTGCGTTAAAAGGTCATTAACAATTATCATAAGAGCTGTTTCCATGCTATGCTTTTTATGAAATATAAAACTATGGTTAGCCTCCAATGCATGCGCAAGTTGATTCTACACCACTTTCTCTAAAATTTTAAAAATAAATTGGAGTTTAAAGATGGGGTCTAAAACTTGAACCATCATTTTGGTCCAACCTCATTGTCTGGCTACCTTAAGACATTGAAGAACACACCCAGAAGACAGAGAAAGATTGACAATTGCTTGCAGATGATGGTCCACTGATTTTAAAACCTTTATAAGGAAATTTGGAAGAAGAACATCATAAAGCAGTGCTACACAATCTGTTAACTCACCCAATGTAATTGGGGAAAATGATGAAAAATATAAATATTTGAGCCAACAGGAAGGACTTTCATTCAATTAAGAGAAGATGGAATATTAGCTCTTATATAAGCGATTTTGTCTATAAAACTGTTCACACCCAATGTTTGAAACATGGGTAACACTTTATAATAACTTTCATTAATAAATCATTAACTAATGATTAATAATTGTGAACAAATCATTAGTTTATGAGAATTTGAACATGAACAAATGTTTATAACTGACAGTTCATGTAGTTACTAATGATTGTATTAATGTTTGCAAATGTTACCAAATCATTAGTAAATCATTTGTTAATGAAATTCTCATGAACTAATGATTTGTTCACAGTTATTTATTGTTAGTTAATGAGCTATTAATGAAAGTTATTATAAAGTGTTACTGAAACATGAGTATTTAACTTTACACCATTGATGAGAGAACCGATGGTGGAAAACAAAAGCCTTGGATTATGCTTATTAGCCATGATTAAGTCAAAGAAATATGCAGCTATTGCTTCCCTAACTTTATTGTTTATGAAACCATCAAATCTTTCATATACAGATAATGAACCTGAAGCTGAGACTGTTTCCACTGATGCTTTGCATGTTGGCACTATTTTTAAATGCACAACCTCATCATTAAACTAAGGAGAGGGCTTAGTTAAATGTTTAACTTATATGGAGTGACATCTTCTAAAATAGTTGAGCATAAATTATTACAGTGGCTCATCAAATAATTAACATCTGTGATTTTTGACATCTGTGCTGAAAAAAAAAACATTAAAAACAATTGTGAATTTAGAAGCAGAGTCTTCATTAAGGAAAACAGAAGCCTATAATGCATTTAGGATTAAAGATTAATTATTTTTAAAAAAAAATTATAATAAAAGCAAAATTTCAAAAACTTAAACTGACCTTAACTGATAATCCCACTTCTGACCCAAGGAGTCTCATGTCCACCTGCAACCTCCAAAACTGAAATCATGGTTAGAATTCATTCCCCTTAAATCCCTCCAAATTGAGCTCATGTTTAGAATAAGTTCCCCTCAGATCCCCTTAGATTGGGAACATGGTTAAACTAACTACAAAATGACCACCACTCCTGGCTCAACTCCAAATGACCATTACTACCAGTACCTCTGGGCACATTTCAGTGATGAGTGAAACACCTCTGACTTAGGTTGCCAGATACCACAACACATCTCACACACCCATTTGATTTACAGCACAATGAAATTAAGAGATTAACATCACTTTAATATATGGGGCCTGATGTACCTTTGACCTGCTTGAGGCTGCTGACAGAGATACATAAAGATACTCTGTTAAACTGCTCTTAGACATTCAAAAACATGTATAAATTCTGCACCTTTTTCCACTGTAAGCACCATACATAGTAAAACGATTCAAATGCTGTGCAACTTTGCACATTCATGAATCCCAATTGGTGGAATATGATACTAGCTCAGTGGGATTGTTCCTGTGTAGTGGTTTGTATGGTTTGCACAAGGTAAACTGGTAAAGCACTAGAAGTGCCCTTTGACAACCCGGTTAGCCGCAAAACAGCAATATTGCAAAGCCCAAAAGCCAACAAAAACACATTCATGAGGCAATGCAGCCACATACAGGGAGGAACACTTTAGCTAGAGTAAGGTTTCAACTGAAGTTATGTATTTTCTCAGCTGTTGTGTTCCCGAGCCCCTGAGATTTTGGTTTTCCTCATGGTATTTGTACAGCAAATTTATGTTTCTGCCGCTGCGTTTCCTGTACAAGATCCTTGATGCCAGTCCGTAAAAATGCATTTAGCATCAAGATGAGGTATATCCTGCTTAATGCATTTTGTCAAGACTGGCTATTTGTCTGTACATTGAGCTTACTGGCTGCTGAGGCTTGCGGCATCTCATATTTATCAAGAACATGTGCTGTGTTTTTTTCATGTAGCTTTGTGTCCACAATACATATGATAGAGCACCTTCGTAGGACTTGCTTGCTTATGTGGTACGCTATTCGTTTTAACTACTTTTTGGTCTTAGCTTGTTCACATATGATTCATTCCCAAACTAGGGCTTCAACAAACAAAGAGATTGTGGTCTCAGATCAATGCCAGACTGCAACATCCATCCACACTGTGTTTATTGAAGCCTATGCAAGTGCAAGCCAAAGCTCCATGCAGTCCTCAGAGTACAATCTACATACATCAGCCTCACAAATGGACACATAGTCCAGAATTTGGCAGCAAGAGCTTTTGGCTTAACTTCTTATAATGAACCAAGCAGAAATCTCATCGTTCTTGTGCTCTTCAACACCCTCATCCATCTCTCTCTCTATCTATTTCCTCTTTCTCTCTCTCTCTTCCCTTCTCTTTTAGTCCTTCTTTCCTACTCATCTTTCATTCTTCCTTGACAGACTGGTGCTTGTCCAGCATAGGCCAGCTTTTACGGTCAGCTGAGGTTCTGGAGGGCTGGCGTGTGCTAGCATCCACTTTATAGGCAAGGTCTGTTGGAACAATTATGGCCATCCATGGACACGGACTGAGCGCTGTGCCACCGCACCCGTGGATCAAAGCCTGTTATGCAATGGCATACTTTGGTATGTTACAAAATACCGACTTCTTGCTTCTTTCGGCATGGTTTTTTATGACTTGGCTGACCAAGCATCATACATTGCTGAGCTGCTCATCTCTCAGCTGCAGGGCTTTTATTAGGGCCCTGGTTTTGTTGAGATGAGAGAAGCCACTTAGACCTCGATGGAGATGGGTTTCTGCTCGGGCCTATGTTGTACACAGATCATGCCTGGGACATGCAGGGACGCCACAAAGAATGTTATCAGTCCACACACACATGAACCTCCTCCTGAAAAAGAGAAAGTCAGTCTGAGGGTCTTTTTGCACCTCGTCACAAGCCCCACAATCATCGTGGAACATTGCAGAACCCCAAACAGAATTGGCATATACTTTCAAAAGCCTACACTTTCATGGCGAAGCGATGCCATCAAATTACATCCATAACAAAGTGGAATGAAATATCAAACCACTTCCCATCCACCACCAGAAACAGAATTATGAGATTGATCTGTTTGTTGCTCTGCTCTTTCCATTCTCTCCCACAACTGATGTGCCCTTGGAGTGACATGCAATTATATAACGCCACCTTAGCACCTGCTAAAGAGCCTTTCCATTTGTTTTGCTGTTTGAATGAAATCAAATAAAGCTGGCTTTGTCATTTATGATGATTCTAGCCATTAGTGCACAGGAGCAGGTGACAGAAGCAGATAAATTGTCGTTGTAAAGCTGACAGTAAGACTAATGTGCTTTAGATCTTATTAAAAGGTTTGGAGGGATGCTCCCTTGCTGTCCTGGATGCATCCCAGACTCTGCTGGATGTTGGTGGGGATCAGAGCCAAAGACATGCAGATCTTTCTTTGTTTGTGAGCCGATGCTGCTCTCTGAGGACGCTTGATGCACCTCCAACCCTGGTTTCCTTTTCAGAAGGGGCTGGTCCAGCTGAAATGCTAGCTGGTTGAACAATATTTTTGCAGTGCTGTTAATGGTCCTGAAAGGTGATTTATGAATTAAAAGGTGATTCATTGCTGGTCCATCCAGCACTTTATGAATGCTGGAAACAGCATCTTTCTGCAAAAATCTGTAAGCATCTAATAATTCGCCAGCTAAGTGATTATTACTAGGCAAGTGGGATTTTGGGTCAGTTCTGTGAAGGTAGGTTGTTCACATTGGAAGCCAAAATAGCCCAAGTGTAGCAGAGTGTGACTGTGTTCATTTACCCCTTCTTCAACTCAAGAGGTACTTTGTTCTACACAGCCTCCCTCCTCCAGCAAAATCCTCACTGATCAAGCTTGAAGTCTCACATATAGAATCCTGGAATTTGACCATCAGTAAAAGGCAAAGAGGATATGAAAGGGGGGATTCTGAACTGAAATCAGAAATTAATGAGAAATAAGGGCAATTGTGAATGAAACCATTCATTTAGTCTTAGATTGCTTAAATCTTTGGATTTCTCATGGTCAAATCACATAAAAATAGTCACTTTGATTATTACTGTTGAACTTGCTGTAAAAAAAATCTATAGTGTTAGGTTAGTGCTAGTAGACCAAGTAAAAACAAAAATATAATGTAAATTTGATATAAAAATCATATTTATGCCTCTGTAAAAGTAGTGAGGCCAGAGGGGCTAATGACAACCACAGAGATTAATGACACATGACTGACTGTGATATGGTCACTAGGTGCCAATCACCACTGATGTATAGATATATACGAAACATGTATATGTTATACTTACCTGTCGTGATGTAACACTGTGTGAGATATTTGTCTGTGCAAAAGAACTAGACAGTCAAATGAGTGCAGGAAGTTCTAACACTTACCTTAGTGTAGTTCGGCAGGATCCACGGGCCACACAGGAAAGGGGGAGTTGGAGAACTTGAAATCTGTAAAGTATAAGATCATGAGTAAACTGCAGTGGTAATGAAAATATTTATGCATGCAATAGTAACACCGGTGAATGAATAATGGTTCAAGAGATTACAGTGTGATTTAACTGTTTGTATGTTAAAGTTGTAATCAAGAGTTCACCCATAATTATATTGGTTGAGTCCATGGGAGGAGCTAACCATTTAAATGGGGAGGTTGAACTAATGAGAGCAGTACTGTAGAGTCATGATGGAGTCATGATGGACTGAGCATGAAGGCCACACCAACTCTTTGCAGAGTAGTGTGCATGAAGCCAAACCTGAGTTGATTGAAGCCAGGATATTTTAAAATCTTTATTTTCTTTTTTGATCAGTGTTTTGTTTGTCATTTGTATTTTAAAACTTTGCACTAATAAAAGTCACCAAGAGAAAAGGATCGATGCCTACAATCTCTTTCTTCTTCCTACACCATTACTTGCCTCAGACGGTCATTATCAGACCGGTGACTCAGTACCGTCTTTTCCCATGAAGGTTGACTGAGCATCGTCACACTGACTAATGCCAAAACACCACTGACTAATGACACAACAGGGACTAATGACACAACACAAACTAATGCCAAAACACCACAGACTAATGACACAGCATCAAGGACTAGTGACACAACACTAATGTCAAAACACAATGGACTAATGCCAAAACACCAGGGACTATTGACAAAACACCAGGGACTAATGACACAACACTGATTAATGCCAAAACAATACAGACTAATGACACAACACCTAGCACTTCTAATTAAAGACCCTGGACTAATGCCATTGCAGCAGGGACTAATGACAACACCAGGGACTTATGACACAACACCAGGGACTAATGACACAACACCAGGGACTAATGACACAACACCAGGGACTAATGACACAACACCAGGGACTAATGACACAACACCAGGGACTAATGACAAAACACCAGGGACTATTGACAAAACACCAGGGACTAATGACACAACACTGACTAATGCCAAAACAATACAGACTAATGACACAACACCTAGCACTTCTAATTAAAGACCCAGGACTAATGACACTGCAGCAGGGACTAATGACACAACACTAGGGACTAATGACACAACACTGACTAATGTCAAAACACCATGGACTAATGACAAAAACACCAGGCATTAATGACAAAACACCAGGGACTAATGACAAAAACACCAGGGACTAATGACAAAACACCAGGGACTAATGACAAAACACCAGGGACTAATGACAAAAACACCAGGCATTAATGACAAAACACCAGGGACTAATGACACAACACCAGGGACTAATGACACAACACCAGAGACTAATGACACAGCACTGACTAATGCCAAAACAATACAGACTAATGACACAACACCTAGCACTTCTAATTAAAGACCCAGGACTAATGACACTGCAGCAGGGACTAATGACACAACACTGACTAATGTCAAAACACCATGGACTAATGATAAAAACACCAGGCATTAATGACAAAACACCAGGGACTAATGACAAAACACCAGGGACTAATGACAAAACACCAGGGACTAATGACAAAACAGTACAGACTAATTACAAAACACCAGGGACTAATAACAAAACACCAGGGACTAATGACAAAACACCAGGGACTAATGACAAAAACACCAGGCATTAATGACAAAACACCAGGGACTAATGACAAAACACCAGGGACTAATGACAAAACAGTACAGACTAATGACACAACACCAGGGACTAATAAAAAAAAAAAGACGTAAGACTAATGAGAAAACCCACTTCCATTGAAAAACACCTGGGACCAAAGATAAAACAGCAAGGACTAATGACCATACACTGGAAACTAATGACAAACCTCTACTGTGCCTCTGATTGGCTATTCCTCATTGCCTTTGTTGGTTTGAGATGGCAAAGGTAAGAATATCATGACTAGAGCCAATCTAATCAGAATCAGAGCAGGGTGGTGTTTCACATCCAACTGACCCCCACCCAAAAAATCTGCACAGATCTGGTACCTGACTGATTTTGGATTAAAAATTGTGAATTTGGTTGAAGGTTGAGGTGTTGTTTCTCTGAATTTCACTTCGCTTTGTTAGGCTTGGAGGTGGAGAACCCTGTTAAAGAGCTTTCAGACCTCTAATACACATGTAAGTGATTGCATTAGTTTCTGTAAACTTGGCAGTTCAGCAGAGCCATAACTCAGTTACACTGTTTTGGTCCCAGTGCCCCAGTTTGTTAAGACAGACTGTGGACATTATTTCTCCTCATAATCTCACGGTCATTATTAAGTGTTTATACAAGACCTGGAAATGAATGACCATGCTCGGAGGAAGACACAATGGGATGGAGAATCGACAGGAGCAGCCAAAAATGGAAGAAGTAAAGAGTGAGAAGAATCTTTCACAAAAGCTGGGAGTTTTCACTAACAGTCTGCATTGGTGGGTAATTCATACTGGTCATGGCTTCTTGGCTGGAAACTGGAGCAAAAAATAGACCAAAAGGAACTGCAATCAGGGTTAAAACGTGCAGCTAAATCACCAGACGCGTGCTGGAAAACCAAAGCTGCTACGTTAGCCTGTCAGAATTAAGTTTTTCGCACATTTGAAACAAGCCAGCTGGGCGGGCGGCTCAAGAAATGTCGGAACAAACTTTCCACCCGTGTATGGGAATGTAATCGCTGCGGAAATAAACATTTACTCTGGAGCCGTGGACTCTGGAACTGCCACTGCTCCTGCTTTATCAGGAGAGGCACAAAGAGGAACTGCCTTGGCTGGACAACATGGCAAAAATCATCTTATTACAATACCCAGATAGTAAAAATTTCTCAGGCCAACGACACCATATCATGAATGAATCACATTGGCCCAGCTTTGGCTTGAATCTAGGTCCAAAACTGGTCCAGATGCTGTGTGTTGAAATGTAATGCATCATACCACATCTGGCCACAATAATGGTTCAATTTTTGGCCAGATATTATATGTATACTGTGATTAGATAATAATTTTGCAGAGTTTTTGTGATTAACGCTTTTGCACCTATTGCTTAAACATAACAGCCGGCCAAAGCCCTTTAACTGACACATCAGGTACTGAGTGTAATAAGACAGTCGGCCCAAGCCCCTTTTACAAAATGCGCTGGGTGCCAAGTATAATTTTACCAACATTCTGGATATTGAGTGTAATATGATAATCGGCCAGATCCACTTTTACTGACACACCTGCTTA
The DNA here is from genome assembly GCA_036984385.1 of Crenuchus spilurus. Taxonomy (NCBI): domain Eukaryota; kingdom Metazoa; phylum Chordata; class Actinopteri; order Characiformes; family Crenuchidae; genus Crenuchus; species Crenuchus spilurus. The sequence goes on from BRDA01009150.1 coordinate 11,799, forward strand.
TGTTTACTAATTAAAGAATTAGAATTACTGGTATTTTTAATTAGTAGTAAGAATTCAGAATTGGCCCGGGCACCTTTTACTGACACACAAGTGTGCCAAATGTAAAATAACAGTTGGCCCAAGCCCCTTTCAGTGACAGGCTGGTTGTCAAAACTTGGCACAATTATGACTGACTGGTTTCTCTCAATTATTTCCTGCTGGTTTATTAACTTATTCATCTCCATCCACTGTGTAAAAGATGCTCAATATTAGTAATATTGTCATTCAGGCCACATCCAGAAATGGTGCAGGTACAGGATACAATAATCAGGCATATAATCTCCACTGGCCTAAAGGAATCATTGTGAAAGAAAGTTATGTTTACTTAGTGAAAGACTGAATATATAAGCTGATATAAAATGCACTCCACTGACGAGGCACAGTTTAAAGGCTAGGCTAACTCCGAGGACAGAATAGTTGCACAATATTCCAAATGAAGAATGGCACCCGAATAGCCCCCAACCATGCAGCAACATGCTTTTAATTAACTGTACAATAATCCATGGTGGTCTGGACCTGGAGGCTGTGGTCAGGGGGATGTGCAGGGATGTATTGAGGGATGGTTTAAAATGTCAAACACTGACAGCAGCTCTTTGGAGAAGGCGGTAGGGCAGGACCACAATTGTAGAGGGGAAACCTCACGCCAAGATAAAGCAGCAAGGT
>BRDA01009150.1:17500-26933 GCA_036984385.1 Crenuchus spilurus
AAGTATTGTGACACCTACTTGTTCACTGTTTCTTCTAAAATCAAGGAGAGTAACTGTCTCTACTGTCCTGGGAAGTCTTTCTACTGGATTTTTTGGAGAATTGAGTGAGGATTTGATTGCATTCAGCCATAAGAGCTGTTAGGTCAGGATGTTGGGTGATTGCCACCACCACCTCAACATGTCCCAAAAGTACTAGATGGCTTTGCTTCTGCAGAGCTCAAATTCTGGGGTTTTTTTCTCTCTTTTCTGAGGAAATGGCCACTAAAGGTATTTGATGGCTGAATTCTCCTGCAGTCTGCAACAGACCACCAGGTCTATTACACCTACTGTGGTCAATTCCTTCTTCTCCGGAGTGAGTTTTCCTGCGGTTGACACCAGACCTGCTGCTCACTTACATCTACTACTAGCAATGATCGGAATGAAGCTCTAATGCTACTGCATTTTAATTATGATACCCAATATGGATGCAGTGATCACTATTATTAATATCATTATTGTTTTATACTATAGCACAATGTCAGACTTAACTAACGATGTAAATCTCTATCAGTAGTTTGATCAGAGGAGGATGGATCCCCTTTGTGAGTCTGGTTCCTCCCAAGGATTCTTCCTTCAGCCTTGAGGGAGTTTTTCCTTGCCACTGTTGCCTTTGGCTTGCTCACATCAGGCTTAGATTCAGATTGTTTGATACTAATTATGTAAAGCTGCTTTGTGACAACGCCCGTTGTAAAAAGCGCTATATAAATAAATTTTGATTGATTTGATTGATTGATTTATTCCCCTCTAGCCCACACCTGGACAGATATTGTATGTCCTCAAAAGGCCCTGCGTTAGCAGAGAAAGAGGTCTGCTGCTAAAATCTAAAACTGTGTCCTTGTTGGATCTTCCAACAGGAAAAGAATAAACAAATATAAAATCTAATTTACACAGAAGTGAGGACAGGATGAGACTTCTGATGAGGCTCTGCCAGTTCTCTGACCTAAGCTCTTGTAGGCTCTGGAGAGATTCTGGATTGAGAATGCTCTTCTTGTGGTTATGTTAGCAAAGGGAAGGTGCACAAAGTACTAAATGTTTGGTGCCAGTAATTGTGTTTTTGGTTTCTTAATGTCGGTTTGGAGTACACCCCCATTTCTCCTAAAGGCACCCTTAGATAGACATTAGATAACATCTGGATGATGTTGAGAGATGTTTTGCTGAAGCAAAAGCTACATTTTGACAACAAACATGTCTTGGATGATCAACTGAATCTGGGTTAAGTGGGAAAATATGTAAAGATAATACTGATTGAAACCTGAGAATGAAAACCCTCTACCACCACTAGAGCAGAGATGTCCCTCACTGGGTTCAAGAAACTCCTAAAAACCGAGCTCTTCAAAGAGCACCTGCATTAGTGATCCCAAATACTCCCCATGAGTACTGATATGCACTCAGCATTCGATATCCAAATGTTAATTCTAGTATACTAGTACTAGTAAATACGAGTACAACTCTAGTATTATTTTTTTGCATCTGTACTTTCCCACTATTGTAAGTCGCTTTGGATAAAAGCGTCCGCTAAATGCAATGTAATGTAATGTAAAATCAAATGAATATCTAAGAATCGTGCACAAAAACATGAAAATAATGAACACAACCTGAAAATATTGGATGAGAACCCAAGATTACTGCATGAAAACCTGAGAGTATTGAGTGAAAACTTGAAATAACTGAAAACCCAAGAATACTGAATAAAAATATGAAAATTCTGAATAAAAATATGAGAATACTGAATGAAAATATGAAAATTCAGCATAAAAATATGAGAATACTGAATGAAAATATGAGAATACTGAATATAATTATGAGAATACTGAATACAAATATGAGAATCCTGAATGAAAATAGAATATTGAATAAAAATGTGATAATTATGAATAAAAATATGAGAATACTGAATAAAAATATGAAAATTCTGAATAAAAATATGAGAATACTGAATGAAAATAGAATATTGAATAAAAATATGATAATACTGGATAAGAATATGAGAATATTTAATAAAAATATAAGAATACTAAATGAAAATATGAGAATATTTAATAAAAATGTGATAATACTGAATTAAACCTTCAGAAGATGAATATATTCCACCATGAGGTTTATACAAGGTTGTCCTCTGACTTGGGGAACCTTTAAAACAGATACATCATCATTGGGCTCAAACCAGTGAAAATGTGGGTTTGGAGGTCTGGAGGTTCTTCTGAAAGTGTAACTACACAAGTGAACAGTAAGCTCAACCTGTAAAGCAGTCGAGATGTAAAGAAAATACTGAAACCTGGCTTTATTAGAAAATACCTGCTTGGTGTTATGTTACACTAAACTCAAACAAAGCCTGAAGATCAGCAGATAGTGGTCTGTACTCTCCAAAAACAAACTCAGATGTTCACATGGACAATGGCTGAACGTTTGGATTGCAATGTTTTAGTGTACAATGGAAGAATGTGAAGCCAAAATGTACAAAAATCCACCTGTGTGCACATATGGACCAGTTTTGGTTGTTTTATAAAAAGTAGAAAAAGCACAATCTACGCAAAATGTCATCCCAACTGAACGAGGATGGAACTCTACAACAATTAAGCCTCTACAAATACGCTTGCCAAAGTCAGTGTACGTGTTCTAGACCCTGTGCTGAGAAAACATCACATTTTAACAACATGCACCTCATTAAAAATCTAAAATCACAAAGCTCTTCTAAATGCTTCAGTAATGCATCACAGTTCAGTGTCTTATCAGTCAATCATCTCATAAACCCAGTAAAACAGCAACTGACTGATCCCAAAGAAGGCACTGACAAATGAAAAGATAGTGACCGGCCCCTGCTCACAAACAACAACATAAAGAAGCAAAAAAAGAGAATAATAATCAGGAACCCCAGCGATGCAGCCAAGACTATGGGCGGCTCATATCACCATGCTGCACTGCTTGGCTAGCTGGTAGAATTAAGTCTTGTCCAAAAACACCAGTGCAGGACATCCCACCCAGACCCCCCATAAGTCAGAAAAAAAATAAAAACAGAAAGTCATACACTTGATCAGATCTTCATTCTTCATTCTTCCATCTGAAGCATCTTCACATGAAGGATAATCTATCAGCCCTCAACAATAAAAAAAAATAAAATCAGGAACTGAAGTTCATGGAAAACCACAGCAAACTCAAGACTCTTGGTTCCCTCTTGCATGTCTTTATAGACTGAAGGCAGGTTTTCTGTGGAGAGACAAACAGGGAGCAGATTATTGAGATTCTTTATGGACTAATATCTCTTGTTCTAGTGATTAATAGTATTTATTGAGATTGTGAACTAATTTCTCCAATTCTAGTGATTAATAGTGCTTATTGAGGATGTTTATAGTAGAGCCCGACCAATATAGGCGCAGAGCAAAACACTTTTGATTTTCCTCGTCTGGAGGGCTGGAAACATTATGTAATTGCGCCACTAATCCAGCAGAGGGCGCCCGCAGACCAAGTCATGTTCAGGTCACGGTCATGCAGCACGTCCGTGCAGCCTGTTGACTGAGCAGCAGCCCAGAGGAGAATTCTGAGAGCGACTGAGAACTGTGCATCACACTGCTGACCTGGGCATCGTATATTTGTAAATGGTAAGTTTATAAGTAGTTTGTGAAATAAACATCAGCAAAAGATTTCCACTCAACTCTCCAACCCGCTTGCCTCAAGCTAAAAGCTTTAGCTACCTGCTAAACTAGCAAGATACAATTTACTAGAGATAATTTAGCATTGCCTTGCTAAAATAAAACCTTAGCCAGAACAATGTAAGTAACACAATGAAATATATCAATTCTAATTAATAACATTATCTTTTCCATAAATTAAATGCATCGTTTGTCTGAAGTAAACTAATCTGATTGAACATGACCGAGAACACACTGCTACTGCAGCGCAATATTAAAACACATTTCTAGTTTAACTTATAACATATAGTGGAGGGAATCATGAAATGAAAAAACATCCAGTGCACTCATAACCCTTGGGTGGGACCAGGTACAGTGGTATGTCAAATCGTTTGGCTTCACGTAATCACAGTACTGTGCCTCAAAGCATATTTTAACTCTATTTTCCAATATAAGGCAAAGGGACATGGGGAAGCGCTTAGCAGACTCTCCGCTGGTACCAGCGTAGAGTCTCGTGACCAGCTTGCATCAGTTGATTTCTGATCAGAACGTGGCAAGCTGCGAGCCACTAGCCAGTAGCTAGTGCAGCAGAGTAGTGGCAGTCAGGCTTTATAGCCCCCGTCTGTGCTCACAGAAGCCGGAGCAAGCCCCCCGCTCAGTGCGCAGTCAGACTTTGGGCTCTTGCGCCTTAAACCAGGGTAAAGCACTCTTATCAACTTCATAAAAGATTCTAGTATGTTCAGCCCCTCGTGTGTATTGTGCCTGTCCGTGTATCCATGGTGCCACTTTTGAACTGGCAGTATTAGAGCTATAGTAAATTTTGTTCCTTCTGTTTCAGTTTAAATGACTATTTTATTTTATTGACCTTTATTAAATTATTGCACTGTACTGTTCCCTGACTGTTTTGTTTTCAGGCATAGGTAAAAGATTGACAAATGTTTTTATTTTATGTATTTTTTTAAAAGGTTGTAAAATGTGCAGTTGTGTTTGTTCTAAACAGGTCTTCAATATATGTTAAAATATTTGTAATTTTTATGTTACATTATTTATTATTATGTTCAAATCAAGCACTGTTTTACTTTTGACAATAAAAGTATTTGAAACAAGTTATATGATAAATCTTCATTTCCATTTATATGTATGTAAATGATGTATGTAAAAAAAATTAAATTTTTTAAATTGTAAATAAATATCGGCCGATATAACGTTATCGGCATTTTCTTTCTCTTTATTATCGGTATCGTATCAGCCACCCCAAAATCCATATCGGTCGGGCTCTGGTTTATAGACTAATATCTCCTATTCTAGTGATTAATAGTGTTTATTGAGGTTGTTTATAGACTAATATCTCCTATTCTAGTGATTAATAGTGTTTATTGAGGATGTTTATAGACTAGTATCTCCTACTAGGGTATGAATTAATTCATTCATATTTTCTGTACCTTGTTGTGGGCAGTGCGGTCAGCAGCTCTGTGTGGAGGTGCTGTCTCTCCTCAAGTCCAGTACACTGCACATATAATACACAACAGTTTCACCATAAACAAATAAACATGTTTTATATGTCATCTCTATACTAATGATAATACCATGACATTTACTTAAAGTCACAGACAAGAACACAGACAGTCTACAAAGGCTTGATTATACACTTCAGGCTTAAGCAGCTTCTGCCCACGCTGCAGACAGACTCAGAGCTGAAACCCAAGTCTGACTGAGGACAGATTCAGGACTCTCCCCCTCCTGCAGGATGGATGGTGTATAAACAACTGAAACCTGTCTAGCAGATTTATTCCTGCTTCAAAGCTCAAATGCCAGGTCAGCACCAGTGCAGTCAGCCTCTCGGGATTCATCACCATAATGACTGTGTGTGTGTTGGTGTGTGTGTGTGTGTATGTGTGTGTTTGTGTATGTGTGTGTGTATATATGTATGTGTTGGCATGAATGTGTGTGTGTGTGTATATATGTTGGTGTGCATGTGTGTGTATTTGTGTATGTGTATGTATACTGTATTTGTGTGTGTGTGTGTGCTGGTGTGTGAGGTTGTTGGGGTTAAACTGGCTCAGTCTCCCCTCTCTTTCTAATAACTAACATTTGCTGAGACTTGTTGTGTGAGTGAATTTTGGGGGAGGAGCTTCTGAAGGAGCACTGAAGGGAGGGGTGTTTCTGTTAAAATACAGTGACTTTAAAAAGAGGACGAAACTGCCAACATTGTGAAATATGTGAATTTATTCTAATCATTACGAGGTCACAGACACACTCACACTTGGTGCTGCCGAACAAAGTCCGCAAACTGACGGTCCTTGGCATAGAGCTCAAGAATCCGAATCCGATCCTGGATTTCCTGCACAGAGAGAGAGTGAGAGGGAGAGTCACAGAGAGAGGGAGAGAGTGTCAGAAAGAGAAAGTCAGACAAAGAAAGAGAGAGAGAGAGAGAGAGACAGACAGACACAGCGAGAGAGTTAAGGAGTATGCAAAGGCGAGCCCATTACATAACTGCTGTACTTTCATTAGCTCTGAGCTGATCTCTCGCTCTATATCCAGCTGCCCCCCATGTAGACGTCTAGACCAGCACGGTGAAGGTGAGACACAATGACATCACAGATCAACAAACCACACTATTTAATTAGCTCTTAGTCTTTTTTTATGTGAAAGTACATTTTTTGTGCCCCTGACTTTCACTGACCTTCTCAAAGGACATTTGCCAAGCACCCCAACCATCTTACCTGGCCTCATACACACATCTTACACTCACACAGCCTCACCTCTTTGGTGAGCGCACTGTTCTCATAGATGTGCCGCAGCTCCTCTGTGCTGAACTCGCCGGATACGTCTGCACTGGGCGGTGCACCCGAGTAGCGCTGGTTGTAGCGGCTGTAGCCTGAGTTCAGGTCACTCTCAAACATGGGGTTGTATTTAGTGGCTCTCTCCAGAGACGGCACACTGTCTGCATGTCTGCAGGACAGTGAGACACAGAGACAGTGGTCAGCTTATCTGTGAATACCATCTTATTTTATTTATTTAATAGTTTACTTGACAGGGACAGTGTACATTAATTAACATTACTGTAAATGCAACCAGAATTAGCCAAAAGGCTATTTTTCATCCGTTGTCCCTGGACAGATCTTAAAATTGTCTACCTAAAAAATAACAACAATAAGATGATTACAAAGAAAAATACAATATAAAAAACAATAACACTGATATAACACAGTGTCTAAGTTAACTATAATACAGACAAACATACTACATCCTAACATAACATATAAAAACACAAGTGGCAGCAGGGTTGGGTTGAGGGGGACACTGTCCATAATCCTATTAATGCTGACATGTCTGATGTGTTATGAACCAGTTTTTTTGATGCTTTTTGAACAAAGTGTATGTATTCAGCTGTCTGATGTTTTGAGGGACAGAGTTCCACTCCTTTGCTGCTGTAACTGAAAAGGCACTCTGACTGAAGGCACTTTTCCTGAGAGGAATAACACAGTCTCCTCGGGCCGCCCCTCGTGTTACTCTCTGGATGGCGTTTCAGATGTTAACAAACTGACTGAGTGGAGGAGATGACAGACCATAGATGATTTTAAATACTAGACAGAGATTTGAATACTTGATGACATTTTCCCAACTTAAAAGCTTATGTTTTTGTAGAATGGCACAATAATGATATCTTGATGGTTTTTTATCCAAAATTTTGATAGTCTGTTTGTAAAGTGGCTCTAAAGGTTTTAGTGTTGTTTTGTTTGCCTGCGACCAGGCTGTAAGACAGTAGGTGATGAGAGACAGAACCATACTCTACATAAACATTTTAGCTGCCTGAAGTGATAAGTGTGATCTTACACAGTAAATATGCCAGTGTTAAATCAACACTATTAGAGTTAAATTAACACTGAGAGTGTTACATTTTGACACCCTCAGTGTTAATTTAACTCTAATAGTGTTGATTTAACACTGGCAGATTTACTGTGTATGTAACGGAAATTTGCAATATTGAATTATTGAATATCGCTTGCAAACCGTTTTTATCTGTGATTTAAAAGTTAATTTGGAGTCTATTAAAAAACAGACACAAAGCCAATAACACTGCCCTGAAGATAATGAAGGCCCTAATCAAGACAATACAGTGTTTTATTCCATTAACAACATTAACCACAGAGTCCAGAGATAAAGAAAGTCAAGATGAGAAAAACATGTTGGTTAGGTTAGGCAGATATACAACCAGTTCTGTGCAAAGGTTTAGTCAAATTAAATGGCATACGTCCCATTCAGAGGCCCGATACGTCTCCCAGTCAAAAGAGATGAAGGCCCGATAGCACCAGTGTCAGATTTTGGGCTTCTGATTTGCATCTTTCATATCATTCAGCAAGTAGTTGGACCACATTTGTATCCAACAATGGTTCTAGTTACAGATTTGGAGCCACAAAACCCAATACACTAAAAGATTTTACCATCAGGTTTGATTGCAGTTATACAACCAGTTGTGTGCAAATGCAAAAAAAAGAAATATATTACATGGGCATCTCCATAAAGTTTGTCAGCAGATGGAAGCATGAAGTGCTCTAAAATCTTCTGGTAGATGTTGACTTTGGACTGAACACAGTGGACCAACAGTAGCATCTCAAACCATCACAGGCTGCAGAAACTGCACACTGGACTTCAGAGAGCTTGAATTGTGTGTCTCTCAGACTCTAGGAGATTTATGTCAGTATACATATGACAGTTTACCTTGTTATGAACAGAGAGAGAGAGGGAGAGAGATGAGCTGTGGAAAGAGTGAGGTGATTATGACTGCACACTGAGAGCTGATCAGTGTCTTGCCTCAGGGCTCTCGGCCCAACATGCCCCACTCGGGCCACTCTGTTGCAGGTGACCCGCTGAGAAGGGCTAATAGATCCCCCACTGAGACATTACATCACCTACTGTCTACTAGTAGCTCTATCCATTCACACAGTTTTGCATTTTGCAGTCATTTAGAATCAATTATTTAATTATTAATACAATTAAGTATTTACACTACTCAGTATCCACTATGAATTATTCAGTACCTACTACTAATTATGCATATCCACTGTAAATTATTCAGTATCCACTATGACTTTTTGGTATCCACAATGATTTATTCAGTATCCACTATGAATTATTCACTATCCACTGCAAATGATTCAGTATTCACTATGAATAATTCAGTATCCACTATGAATTATTCAGTATTCACTGTAAATTATTCAGTATCCACTATGAATTATTCAGTATCCACTATGAATTATTCAGTATCCACTATGAATCAGTCTCTAGGAGAAATTCTTGCTCAAAGCCCTCTGCTAGGCTTACTCTTCCTGAATCAGAACTCTTGTCTAAGAACTCAGCCGTTTTAAATACAATCAGCACTCTGTTGATATTTCTCAGTAAACAACATGTAATCCTGCAGAGCACTGAGACTGTGGGAGACAGTGGTGAGCCTCAGGACAAAGCTAAACATTTCACATTGCTTATTTATGTGATCAGTGCTGGACTATTTACTCGTCTGAAGCCCATAAGCTGATATGCAGTGTCTGAAATGGCATATTTAGGCCAAGCTTTGTTCCCCTGTGGATCAGAATTACTTTCACTTTCCTAAGAGGCTTAAGTCATAGCAGAAATGTGGAAGTGAACTTCTGACCCTACACAGCACTTCAGTACCTCACACCATCTGTACACAACACTGTACACAATACCTCACACCTCCTGTACACAACACTGTACACAATACCTCACACTCTCTGTACACAACA
>BRDA01009150.1:27033-37169 GCA_036984385.1 Crenuchus spilurus
CAACACTATATAAAATACCTCACACTCTCTGTACACAACACTGTACACAATACCTCACACCATCTGTACACAACACTGTACACAATACCTCACACCATCTGTACACTACACTATATAAAATACCTCACACTCTCTGTACACAACACTGTACACAATACCTCACACCATCTGTACACAACACTGTATAAAATAAATCACACTCTCTGTACACAACACTATACACAATACCTCACACCATCTGTACACAACACTGTATAAAATACCTCACACTCTCTGTACACAACACTGTACACAGTACCTCACACCTCCTGTACACAACACTGTACACAATACCTCACACCCCCTGTACACAACACTGTACACGATACCTCACACCTCCTGTACACAACACTGTACACGATACCTCACATCTCCTGTACACAACACTGTACACGATACCTCACACCCCCTGTACACAACACTGTACACGATACCTCACACCCCCTGTACACAATACCTCACACCTCCTGTACACAATACCTCACACCTCCTGTACACAACACTGTACACAATACCTCACACCATCTGTACACAACACTGTATAAAATACCTCACACTCTCTGTACACAACACTGTACATGATACCTCACACCTCCTGTACACAACACTGTACACGATACCTCACACCTCCTGTACACAACACTGTACACAATACCTCACACCCCCTGTACAAAATACCTCACACCTCCTGTACCCAACACTGTACATGATACCTCACACCTCCTGCACACAACACTGTACACAATACTTCACACCCTTTGTACTCAACACTGTACACAGGATGTAAGTAGAATAACAGCCTATGAGGTCTTACCTCCAGTCAGATAAAACCTCTGAAAGCTAAGTCAACTTTATCACCACCTGATGTATTAGAGACAATACAGTAGTCATGTCTTGTGTCTAGGGTTGCCACCCATCCCGTAAAATATGGATTCGTTCCGTATTTGTAAATTAAAAGTCGCGTTCCGTATTGAACCAATCCGGGACGCGCTTTGTTCCGTATTTTTATCAAAGGGGTTTAAATAAGGTTGATCTGTGAGAGAACGATATGTGTGAATGAAGAGGAATCCCTGCTGTTTTCTCTCTCTCCCTCTCTGTCGTGTTTCAGAAGTGTGTGTGTTATGGGTCGTTGGTGAACGAAACGGCTCTTAGAGTCGACTCTTTGAAGTGAACGATCAGAGCCGACTCCTGTCTGGGAGCCAAATTCGTTTCCCCCTTTTTTTCTGTTGAAGTCGCACAGGATTGGTCAGTTACACAATGTAAGCTGGGGGGTGGGGGGGTCGCTATATTAGTATTAACTCTAATTGTTGCATGTGCTCCCACAGAGAGAGAAGCTACAAAAAGACTCTCTCTGCATATGACGAATAATGACATAAGTTTAAATAAATAAATGCACATATAAAAAACTAAATAAATAATTAAACACAAGTAATTGTATAGACAAAAAATAAATTAATAAATACATTTTGTTATGAAAAAGGACATATGTAAATTTATAAGAGGAATCAATTTCTACATTTCCATGCATAAAAATTATTTGGCTCACTTTTGAAATCCAAAACCGACAACAAATATTCACTGAAACATGGTCATCAGTATGAAAAGTGTTGGAGAATATGTAATTTTTGTACTACTGCCTGTATTGTAAACATAATTTACTTAATTTACTTTATTACGCCCTATTCCTTTATTAATTAATGATCATTTTGGGATATTGTGAAATATGTGACCATTTTGAGGCGAGATACATATACAGTATATAATTCTTTTCTTTTTTTCGTTCTGTTCTTTCTGCAAAATACTATATTCTGCTAAATCTATATTTATTTAATTTCATTCACTGTTGAATTGACATTATTTTATTATTAGCAGCAAAAAAAAAAAAAGAAGAAGAAGAAGAAGAAGAAGAAGAAGAAGAAGAAGAAGAAAAGTCTTCCGTTTTGGGAGCTGTAAGAGGTCTGTTAAGTAAACCAAGCCGTAAAAGCCCATCATTAGTGTGAGTCATGACCAATGAAAGCGTTGTCTGCATTGCTAAGATACACCTGAAAACGGTACGTGATTTAAAAAAATAGCATCTACGAAAGGCAATTTTAGTCCGCTTTATAATGTTTCTCTGACAGTGTAAGACCTTTTATTATATAGGTGCAACATTCAAGCCACACCCAACACCCAATGAAATGCCCCCCAGCCCAACCACACCCCCACCCACATACACTCCAAACCCCAAACACCCCCCCCCCAGGCCAGGGGTGTCCCTTATTTCAAAATCTGAAAGGTGGCAACCCTACTTGTGTCCTTACCGCAGAGGGTCCTCCGAGTCGTCTCTGTCGTACTGGTCTCGGAGCGTCCTGGCCAGGAAGAAGATGATTCCAGAAGCTACAAGCAGGAAGCCAGCAACAGAAGCAATAGCTATGCCCACCACCAGAGGCTCTGAGACATACTCCTCACAGTGTTCCCCCCGATACCACCAGTTCTCACCAACACGACACCTACACAAACAACCCCGGAACCACCAGCACTCTGTTATTTAACCCTTAGATATAACATAACTTGTTTAGAATTATTCAGTATCCACTATTAATTATTCTGCCTTAAATATGAATTATTCAGCATTTAACATGAATTATTCAGTATCCATTATGAATTATTTAGCATTTAATATGAAAGACTCAGTATCCACTATGAATTATTCAGTATCCACTATGAACTATTCTGCATTTAATATGAATTATTCAGTATCTACTATGAATTATTCAGCATTTAATATGAATTATTCAGTATTCACTATGAATTATTCAGCATTTAATATGAATTATTCAGTATCTGCTATGAATTATTTAGCATTTAATATGAACAACTCAGTATCCACTATGAATTATTCAGCATTTAATATGAATTAGTCAGTATCCACTATTAATTATTCAGTGATTACTAGTGGTAATTATTGATATGTTAATAATGCAGTAATGAGAGTAAGTGGAGTGGACTACATTTGGTTATGAAGGTGAGAGGTCAGTAACTTTTCTACATCACTTACCTGCATATGGCACCTTTACCAGGTATGATGTCACACTTGCCATCGTTGAGGCAGAAGTCTTCCTGTATGTCACAAATGCTCTGACACGGCAGGTCATCCACGCTGAAGTAGCCGGGGTCACAGACACACTCTGCCTCGCCCGTCCAGCGGTTCACCATGCACTTGGAAAACTCGTTGCATGCCTGGAACTTACAGGGGTCTGCTTTTTCTCCTAAACACACACACAGGAGTGAGGGGTCAGCTTCAGCACTGGCAGCTGTTCGAAAGTCCATTCTGAGCTACCAAACTTGACTCTGTCTCTGGTGACAAACTGTAATGTCAGAGGTCAAGCATCATGAATTCATCAGTAGAAGTCAGATTATTTACAACAATGCTGTTGGGGGAAGAAACAGTATCCACTATGTATTATTCAGTAACTGGTGTGAATTATTCACTATACACTATGATTTATTCATTATCCACTATGAATTATTCAGTATCTAATTTGAATTATTTTGCATCCAGTATGAATTATTCTGTAGGAACCATTAATTTTTCTGTATCAAGTATGAATTATTCAATAGACACTGAACTACTAGAAATGATACTACAGTGAATTATTTGGGCTATATTAATTTTTGTGTGTTCACTATTCCATACTAATAATTATTCAGTGTTCACTGTGCATACAGTATAATGCATTATTGTAGGTTATTAAGTAATAATTGTAATGGGCTTAAGCTGCTGTGTACATCTGCACAGTGTCAGTTTTCACTCTCTGAGGTCAAAAATAATGAAGCTTTCACTGTCCTCTTAATCTGGCTGCTGAAGTGACTCAGCTTTGATACTCTGTGATGAGATGTGTGATCAGTACAGGGCTCAGACAGATTACACTGGGCTAGTTAAGCAGGAACAAACACACAATATGACTCACTCGGACAACACGAGCAGCACTGCACGTCTCACCTGAGAAGACAGCAGGCCTGGAATCACTCAGCCCACTGGCCCCTGGTCAGCCAGACTGAAGAACACTAACCTAACGTCTAACTACAAGGTGATTTAGAGTACTAAACTGGAACCGTACAATGAACCAGTTTACAGCACAAATCAAGCTCAAGTGTGCTCCAGCTCAATTCGTCTAGCTGTCTAACAGGTGTCAGACAATATCAGTGTTATTATAACAAGTGTGTCTGTTACCAATCACATTGTGGCTGCTGGAGAATATGACTCTCAGACAGGCTGTGACTCAGTTTAAATAATTAGACTACAGCGTGAAGAATTCAGCTTCCAGAGTGCTTCTGTTACACTCATACGCCACAAAAAAACCACAACACATCAGACATTTGTAACAGGACCTGATCATTTACATTCCATTTTCAAGCCTGCCATGGAGCTTGTTATTATTATTTAATACCCATTATGAACTATTCTACATCTATTATTAATTATTTAAGATCCATAATGAATTATTCAGTATTCACTATGAATTATTCAGTATCAGGTATGAATTATTCAGTATTAACTATGAGTTACTGTATTCAGTAACCACTATGAATTATTCACTTTCTACTATGAATGATTTAGTATCCACAATGAATTATTCAGAAACTACTACTAGTTATTCAATATCCACTGCGAGTTATCCATTATTAATTATTCAACATCCACTATGCATTATTCAGTATCCACTATGATTTCTTCAGTATCCTCTATGGGTTATTCTGTACCCACTATGAATGATTGTGTCCACTATGAATGATTCATTATCCACTATGAATTATTCATTTTCTACTATGAATGATTTAGTATCCATCATGAATGATTCAGTATTCACTATGAATGAATCACTTTCTACTATGAATTGTCCAGTATCCACTATGAAATGTTCAGTATCTAATAAGAATGGAGTTAAACAGCTCAGGAGAAGATGCTTTGGGAACATGTATGCTGCACAGTTGTTTATGTTGCTTGATTCACCTGACTCAACATCCAGAGAGTACTTGTCTATTGCTAGGTTCATGGTCTGGTAAGCCGTGTTGCAGAAATCCTCCAGAATAAGGTAGACCGCAGACGTCACCTCACGAGGAACTGGCTTCCCAAATTTCATCCTGCTGTTGACCACAATGCTGCCATTTCTGAAATTCAGGATCTCCAGGTGTTGGAAGTTGCTAAGATTGGACTGTAAGTATGGCACAAGCTAGACACAACAAAGGTAGTGTGTTAGTCAACTGTTCAAGAAGACATTATTTTACCATATGTACTTTCATTAGAGATACACAGATCTGTCAGATATAGAATTGGATGGTTTTCAGCCCAAATATGTGATATTCCTTTAATTTGGCCAATCTTAAGATGCAAAACATTCGAGCCGGCTTATAAAATTATGTCGTTTCACCACTCCGCCATCAAGAGTTAGGCAGTCTACAGCTAATCAGACTTTAAACTACAGTGGAATCTCAGTTATTGTTTGCCCTGTTTATCGGAAAATTTGTTTATTGCTGACTTTTTTCTGGGAAATTTTGTCCCAGTTATCATTAATCCGCCTGGTTTTCATCGGCATGTCCACGTGACTCAACACTAATTTCATGAACACAAAGCATCAACCCATGCATTATTCACTCACCCATGCATTTGTCATTCATTCTGGCTTTGTTTCTCATTGATTCAGCAATGATGAGAAGTTCATTAAAACATTTCCATGTTTTTTTCAGTGTTTTTTGTTTGTTGAGTATGCCAGAAACAGACCTCTCTGGACATATATCAAGAAGAGCATTCAATAAAGGTAAGAGTGATGTTAAACCTTCATTTATCTATTACATTAGTCTTTTGTGTTTTAGAGCATGCGTGTTCCTGCTTCCAGTGTGTTCCTGCTGGCAGCCTTTGTTTTATACACCCATTCTCAGGCAGTACTGATGCACTCCATTGCTTTAGTTTGATGTGCAACACTCTTAGTAGTGCTTTTGTTTGGGTGTTTCTCAAGTTTTTGATTTCTTTTCTAAGCTCTTTAGCTTCTGTCTGCTCTGCACTTGGTTGCAATTATAAGTTTGGATATGGTCCCATGATAGTTTTCTGTATGTAAACCTATAGTTTTTCTATATAAAATATATTTTTTGTTAATATTTTGTAGTGTCTGAAAATGATTAATTGGATTTACATTATTTATTATCATTTATTTCAGTTATCATCAGGGACTTTAGAACGGATTAATGATGAAAAACAAGGTTCCACTGTATGTCTATAATAAAATCATTTTAAAATAATATTTTATAAATCAATATGGTAGCTAATAGATGTTACTTGTGCAGGTTTATAATAATACAAGTCAACTTTTGACTGAACATTGTTAACTTGTAAGGTCCCCGCCTCACTAATGCCAAATTGCTACCAGTCAGGCTAGCGTCAAACAGTGGTTAGCAGCCAAGATTAGAACAAAATACTTTGGTCTGGTGTTATTTGGCTATAATAGGTAAATGTCAATATGTCTTTGAGCCAACATTGGGCCAATACATTACAGGCTATATGGGTAGATTTAGCAATCAGAGAATAAGGGATAGCGCTGAAAAAAGCAAACGTCTGTAAAAATCTATTTTATAGTTTAAAAAGGCTTTCAAATCATATCAAAATAAATTCAAGAGAACTATTGTAAGATCTTACCAGCTCCAAAAAGCGCTGCTCTAAAGCCTTGTATTCAGAAGAGCTCTTGTTGAACAAATCCTCAGAGAAGATCATGTTGGTGACCCGAAGACTGAAAAACACCATAAGGGACCGTCCAGGACTGGCAGGCATTGCAACGCTAGCCATGTCAGTGCTATGACTGAACCCACTTCCGTCCTCAACATTGTGATTGTCGTACTGGAGAATATCAAAGGAGACATCAACGTCTGTTATGCTGGGGTCATCTGGAGTGTGAGCTTGTGTTGTTCGGCTATCATAGTCATCAATAATGAGATCAGAAATGCTGGGGGTTGACAGGATATCATCTTGGTCTAGTTCACTATCTGAAGAGACGCCTGCATTAATTATTCTCTCTGTAGGTCGGAAGGTTGGCTGGAAAAACGGAGGTACAATAGTGGATGGGCGGTCACTCTCAGAGCCATCAGTGCCATTGAGAATGACAGATGGGTGAAATAGTGTTGATAAGTCGTCTCCATCACTGCCTGTTTCCTCAACAGGATTGTTGACATATGTAAATCCAGTGGTAGTGTCCCTGTCCACAGCTTGGGTTGAGACCTGTGAAGTCTCAGCAGGAATAAATGGGGTAGACTGGTGTGCGGGTATAGGTTCTGTGGTTGAAGGTGGCAGAGAAGTATCTTCAACTGGGGCAGAGTCTGAAATTCTGGTAAATGGAGATTCCTTCTCAGGTGAGAGAGGGGTTGATGGATCTGAGCTTGGCACTTCAGTGAGTACTGGTGCAGGAGCTGTGCTCACGATTATTATTTCATCTTCATTGATATCCTCTTCTGACATTTCCAAAAATGGAGTTTCTGTAACTTCAAGCACAGTGCCCCCAACTTCTTCAATAATCTCAACCCCAGCATTCGATTTATCAATCTCTGATTCAAACATAACTGGCAACTCTGTCACATCTTCGATAACTGGTTGCCCATTTGCACCCAGGTCAACTGTAGGCTCTTCTGCTGTAATCTCAACATTTAGGACAGCTGGAGACTCCGTTTCAACAAGGACTGAATTCAAATCTGTAGATGTGTCTGTTGAAGCTGTGGGTTCAGATGTTACCTCAACAGTTTTAGGTGTAGTCAGATCAGTGTTACTCTGGGCATCTTCTTCTTCAGGCTTATTCTCAGTAGTTTCTAGACTTTGAACTGTTGTCACATCTTTGGCAGGACTCTCACTGGTACTGTACACCTTTGGTGCTGGGTCAGTTACTGCAGCTGCCCAAGTGGATGCTTCGCTTGGATAGTAGTCTCCATAAATGCCAGGAACCTCTTGGGTCTGCATTGACAACTCCACCGTCAGAGTCTCCATAGTCCAGAACACTGGGGCCTGGTCTGTGGTTGTGTATTGAGGGTGAGTGCGAATATCCTGGGTCACAACAACTCTATCTAAGAAGGGATTTTCAGAAGTCAAATATGGGGCAGTGATGTCAGGCTCCACCTCTTTCTCAATCTGCTTGTGGTTGTTCTCAGGGATGTGCTTTGTAATTTTACCTTCATAAATATCTTCTTTAAAGCTTTCTGAGGGCTTTTCCGGAAGCCATGGCCAAACGTCAAAACTTTGGTCATCACCAGAAAATCCTGACCCAGAGCCTAGGTCAACCTCCAGTGAATCTTTCATATGTCCCAAAGGAGAGATTCCTGACCCAGCAGTCTCTATTTGAAATTGCATAGGATGGGCATCTTCAAGCACAGCAACTGAGGGTTTAGTAGTGACTGTGGTTTCTAGGAAGCCCTCTTCTTGGATGGTACCATCACCTAAAAATTGAGCAAAACAATATGAATGACAAGAGCCAGACATCAATAAGAACGTTCATGAAGATATCAATCTAGCACTCTTACTCTCTGTGTTGGGTTTGGGAATTGTGGTGCTCTCAGATTTGGAAATGGACTCAATGTGCAGATTCTTCAGTGGTATTTCCGTAGGAGGCGTGATGGGACTTTCCTCAAGGATGATGACATCGTTTTCACCTGCTAGCTCACTCTGAGAGCCCATCCAAGGGTCATATGGGCGCACAGGGTCAAAGAGGAAATCTTCTTTTTTGATGAAGAGGTCATTGCTGGTCAGGTCTTGTCCGGGGTTGTCTGGTGGTTTTTCTGCAGCAAGGATATTGTCCTGCAATGAAGGGCATTAATATTAATGTTCAGATCTTTGATGCACATGTTTATGCTTTCGCAGACAGTATTATCTTCAACATTCTTTGCTCACTGATGTGTATGGCCTGCAGTTACTCACTCTAACACAAGTTTAGACAAAATTGCTGGAAAGATTTTACAGCACTGAGGTTTCAGACATAGGGCATAGCCCACGTGTTGCAGCTATCTTCAGATTAAGAGGACGACAGGCGTCCAATAAAAGTAATGTCCCCTAAAATAGACTACACCCAGCAAGTTAATCCAGTCAACGGGCCACCCTGGAGTCTTTGCATGGTTCCACTGAACACGTACTCACAAGGCCATCCATATAAACTGAATGGCCGAGGCATGGAATGTGTCAAAGACTGAACCAGAGCTTTGAAAGATTTGCACGTATGCACTGAAAACTAAGCAGAAACCCTGCACACATGGACAGAGTAAAAACAGGGCTCTCATGGTCTAAGTGGAACAAATTTCCCTGAAACTCCTCAACGGAGTACATTGGAAAGATACCTTTTCCGGAGCTGTGGAAAACTTGCAATGGAATCAAGAAGAGAAGTACAGATGCACACAAGACCCTGAATACTGTACGCCTGGTTCCACATACACTACTGCTAAAAAGTTTGGGGGCCCATAAAATTGAACATTTTCCATGACAACACAGACTTATTTTCAAGCCATTTGGAGACAATGATAAAATCCACAAATGCAGCTGCTTCAGATTTTCTGTAGCAGAAGAATGACAGACATTTTCAAGTTGTGGAAAATGGACAAATGGCCAAATACCTTCTAATTTATTGGTTAATAGTATTTATTTAGTTTTTTTTATGGACTGCTATCTCTTATTCTAGTGATTAATAGTGTTTATTGAGGTTGTTTATAGACTAATATCTCCTATTCTACTGATTAATAGTGTTTATTGAGGCTGTTTATGGACTAATATCTCTTATTCTAGTGATTAATGGTGTTTATTGAGGTTGTTTATGGACTAATATCTTATTCTAGTGATTAATGGTGTTTATTGAGGTTGTTTATGGACTAGTATCTCTTATTCTAGTGATTAATAGTGTTTATTGAGGTTTTTTATGGACTGCTATATCTTATTCTAGTGATTAATAGTGTTTATTGAGGTTGTTTATAGACTAATATCTCCTATTCTAGTGATTAATAGTGTTTATTGAGGCTGTTTATGGTGATAATTAGTCATCTTATCCTCTATAATCAGATATTTGTTGGAGTTATTTGTGATAATTAGTGATCTTATTCTCTAT
>BRDA01009150.1:37179-49420 GCA_036984385.1 Crenuchus spilurus
TTGAGGTTGTTTATGGACTGCTCTCTCTTATTCTAGTGATTAATAGTGTTTATTGAGGTTGTTTATGGACTAATATCTCCTATTCTAGTGATTAATAGTGTTTATTGAGGTTGTTTATGGACTGCTCTCTCTTATTCTAGTGATTAATAGTGTTTATTGAGGTTGTTTATGGACTAATATTTCATATTCTAGCCTCTAAACTCAAAATCTCCTAAATTAATCTCCAAATGACTAGGAAAATTAAAAGTATGTGCTGTCCTGGAAAAGGACATTTACCACAAATGCTTACAAACCTGCAGCCAAAGTGAAACAAAGTCCAAACCAAAATTAACAATGTAAACAGCATTTTCTGTTGGCAAGTCATCCCAAACAGAACCTCCCAGCATAATAAATCCTACTTTAATGCTTTATGTCTTCCACAATTTCAATGCAGAGAAATGAAAAATCAAAGCATGGACGTGAGCTACATGTGACCCAGACAAATCTCTAAATATCCCAAATTTTTTGACTTATGTATTAGCTACAGAAGTCCAGATTTTGTTTCTTTACTTTAGACACAGAGCTGCACAGTTAACATTGCAGACAAACACTAGAGTTAAATAGTCACCAAAACAGCCACGCTGTTTCAAAGCATCACCAAATCTTCCAACAAAGTATGACTTGCTGTGAAGTTTACAAATGTTTACAAAACAGACCTAAGTTAGAGAACTGACGTCTACCGTAATCAAATTTGTTTATTTTGGTGGTATATTAGTTAAAGCTATATGGTGAACCTTTGTAGCTCCTAAATTAGTCTCAGAGACCTTTACAAACATCTGGATGTGGTTCGAACAGGTAGAGAAGCACTGTGGTGATGTATTTTGTCTGGGCTATTTAGGTGACTATTGTTCTGTACTGTTCTAGTGTTTGTTAGCAATGAGCTCCAGAGCAAATCTAAAAAACAAAAATTTGGTCCCCAACCATGTAGGTCAGCAATATCTGATGTTGTTTAAAAGACAGATGGTGTTTATCAACATGAGACCTGGAGGCATCTGTCAAAATCTCCAAGACTGTTGACCTATGCACCTAAAATTTTTGAAATATGTATCAGTGGAGCATTACTGAAGCAAGCTGGCTAAGGATGACATGGTGACATGCTCCAGTCATTTTCTCTTGGAAAGCCATGCCAAACAGAACCTCCTGGCATGATAAATACTACCGTAATGCTTTATTTCTTCCATAATTTTAATGCACAGCCATGAAAAATAACAAGAATGGACGTTTAGCTGTCTGGATTAATCTCTCATCTGTTGACCTATGTGCCAAATTTTTTGTCTTGTGTATCATCCACAGAAGTCCCGCTTGGAGTGTTGCTGAAGCAAGCTGGCTAAGGGTGACATAGTGCAGTCATTAAATGCAAGAAAAATGTCTTTATGTCCATGTGCCAAGAGCTGGTGCGGTCCAACCCTCTGCTCCAATCCAGTGTAGTCAGTCTCTGGTTCTGTACATCAACAGGTCATAAAGAAAAACGTGCAGCTCGCACAAAGCACGGCAATAAAACCCTGTCTGTTAAAGTGGACACAGTCAATAATGAATCAGCTTCAGATGTTCTACCAGTAAATGCCCATACAATAAGCCTGCCATCACCTGAGAGAGAGTGAGAGAGAGAGAGAGAGAGAGAGAGAGAGAGAGAGAGAGAAACAGATTGAGATAGAGACAGAGGCAGAGAGAGAGAGAGAGAGAGAGAGAGAGAGAGAGAGAAGCACATGTTCCTAGATCTGGACTTCACTGATCTACGTAAGCCAAGACAAGATTGTAAATCAGTTTAATGAGGGTTGCCAGTTTGTGTCAAATGCGAGGGGAAAAACAGAGTGAGTAAATTCAGAGATTATTGCTGCTTTCAGGTCCTCAAATTCTGCCTGGGTAATTAAATGATGCTCGGCAAGGAAAAAGGATCGCCCACAGCAATAAATATGTGTCGCACTCAGATTAAAACCAGACACGTTGCTGCATTTCACGGTGATTGAGCTAAACAATTTTCATAATATGGCATACTTAGTTGCGTCTTGAGAATACTCGCTTGTGGAAAATGGAGCTGAATATTTTTACAGACTCAAGGTGCTGGCCTGTAGCCGTCGCTGTAATCTGTTTTAAACAACATTGCCCTGAAAACCCATAGAGGGGGACAGTCTCGCTTATCGAGCTTACATATGATTACCATTAGTGGCTATCGTTTTTCACTTAACAACAGGCACCGCAGTGCCAAGGTTTCCCTCAGGAGGACTTGAAAAGACTGCACTCCCAAGAAGAAGGCAATGGCAACCCAATTATTGGACAACGTGGTTTCTCCATACTTAGGTGGTCCTACCAGTGACCATGGACTCACCATCATGTCATTGGAGTCAAGCGGTCTGCTGGTCGGTTTGGAAGGTGGCAGCATCTCCACTGTGAAGCCAAAACAGAGACAAATCACATTAGATTATGTACAATAATTATGTATACCCATGCTGGTGAGGTCAAGCGACTTCAGGAGGACAATAAGAAGACCCTTCAGCCAAATGTGGAAGATAAAACTGGATTCAATTGGCCAACTGTTAACATTAGAGCTTTGTAATTACTGCCAAGACAAAGCAACATTTTGCACTGTCTTCTGGAATAATCACAAGATTAAGAGTCTCATGTTTTTGTTTCTGGATCCGTTAAGCATGCTTAAACTTTTTAGAAGACATGTGCTTCATCATGACTCATGAATGCCCCCATCATCAAAGCTTACAGAGTCATCATCCTCTAAAAACTGATGTTTGCTGGAAGAATATTGAGCAGGTCTTACCATTTTCCAGTTGTAAGGAGTCAGGGTCAACATCCAGAGTCGTGTTTCCATTATTCCCAAGGGTTTCTTTATGTAGGGCCTCACTGATGTAGTTGCGGAAGTCTGTTATGGTATAAACCACGGTGGGCAGCTCCTCTAGCTCACTGTAAGACTTTTCCAAAGTGTTTGACTGGAGAGTGATGTAGTCCATGGTCTCATTGTTGACACCAGCTCCATCTCCTTCCAGGACAATGGCATAGTGTACCACCACAGCCAGACCTCTGGAAATGTCAACAGAGACCAAAAGGAGAGTTAGAGGTGTCAACAGAGACAAATGTGAGTGTTAGAGGTGTCAACAGAGACTAATGAAAGAGTTGGGCATGTCAATGGAGACCAATGGGAGAGTTAGAGATGTCAACAGAGACCAAAGGGGGAGTTAGAGATGTCAACAGAGATCAATGGGAGAGTTAGATGTGTCAACAGAGACGAATGTGAGTGTTAGAGGTGTCAACAGAGACCAATGAAAGAGTTGGGCATGTCAATGGAGACCAATGGGAGAGTTAGAGATGTCAACAGAGACCAATGGGGGAGTTAGAGATGTCAACAGAGATCAATGGGAGAATTAGATGTGTCAACAGAGAACAACTGGAGAGTTAGAGGTATCAACAGAGACCAATTGGAGAGTTAGCGATGTCAACAGAGACCAATGGGACAGTTGGAAATGTCTAGAGACCAATGGGAGAGTTGGAGATTTCAACAGACACCAATAGGAGAGTTAGATGTGTCAACAGAGAACAACTGGAGAGTTAGACGTGTCAACAGAGACCAATTGGAGAGTTAGCAATGTCAACAGAGACCAATGGGAGAATTGGAGATGTCAACAGAGGCCAATGGGAGAGTTAGAGATGTCAACAGAGACAAATACACTGCTGCCACAAGTGACAAATAACCTGTAATAATATTCAAAATTGAATGTTTCAGATATTTTCACTTTGTTTTACTCTTCAAGAATTTGGAGTCCAGATTTTGGCTATACATTGTTAAACAGCACTAGCTCTAAATAGTCGCCCAAATTGTTTCCGTTACAAAACTTCTAGCATATAGCCGAAAGCCTTCCCTGGTTATTCCAACAAAACACCCCTTGATTTGAAAGAGCAGGAATGCCAATACTTTGGTACAATGTAATGCATATTCAAAACAAACAGGACCAGCATGAGACTGGAATCTGCAACACATTTATCATGTTATGAAGACGGCTGGTCAGCTTGTCTAAATGTCTTCACATATGGCACGTAATAAATGTTAACTACCAAAACAAAATTCCACCCTCTGGGTCATCAAGCATTCGGATACCACATCTAGCGAGTCCTACAACATACCACGCTAGAAACCAGCAGCTTGGATGAGTAATAAAAAAACATGACCTAGATTTTTTCTTTTTATTTCTGTTTAGCCGTATATTTCTTCTGGAGTGTGAGAAAACCTGCTGAGTTTATGGCCAGATCAATTTTCCCTCCCTCTGACAGGCGTAATCTCCTTCAGGTCCTGTATCTTTGGCGCAACGAGGAGAGCCGGAATGCTAATACGCCTCAGCGTCCTCCTGTGCGAACACCACATCATTCAGGTGCTTTAGAGGTCTCCAGGAGCTGTTTTCCGTGAGGAATGTTTCCCAGAGCCTCGAGGCATCCGACGTCAGTGATGGTTGACGGGAGAGAAAATTGAGGGAGTCATTAAACTCCGGATTTAATCCTGTCACGCTCAAGAACTCGGCAGACCTCCTTATCCTACTTAGGGCAGTGACTGGAAACCACTGTAAACCATTAGACAGAGATTAGAACAAGGCCTGTTTACTTGCCCACAATGTGATGTCCATGGCTATGCGGGAAAACCGGATTTGCTTCTCTAATCAATCCTTTCAAGATGGCTGTCTGCAATCAATCACATCTTATCTGTGTCCAGACATCACCAATCTATTTGCAGAGGTTGCAATGATAGCAATGTAGGCATATGTAGATAGTGTAAAGTCGCCAATTATTAACCAAAGATCGTATATTACTTCAATCAGTAAATAAACAAAAGTGCTTTGCTCATCCAAAATGAATGTTTTTCAGGAGAGATGTGTGAGTAGTTTAACATCCATGACTTGTTTCACTTTCAAATATTTTTTTTTTTATAATAATGGTTATGTTTATATTGAAACAAAAACTGCTGAGTTGAGGTTGGTCCCCCAATATTGGCAACACAGCTCTTAGTTTAGTGTTTCCAAATCACTTTTCACTGAATTCAGCTGCACTCATAGTAGTCTGTGGTGGTTTACAATGACATTTAGTTTGTCCTCTGTGGGCATCCTTACTTTGATTATGTTGGACAAACATAGTGGCAGTTTTTTTTATCTCAGAATGATGCTAAGCTAACTTCTACTTTGAGACAAAATTAGGAATAATTGTAATACAACAAGCCAATTTACCCACCTGCAATACTGAGACCAGAGCTCGGAAAACAATATAGAAGGTAAAACAAAAGGGCTTAGATTTCAGAGCTCCTCTGAACCAAACACAGGCACATGAATTTCCCATTAGCTGTTTGGGAGGAGCATTGGGCTTTGGGATTCCTGCAGCTGCTGTGCGATATGGCAGCAAAGGGAACCACATTGCTGCCAGGTTAGAGATTTATCACCCTCTTGTGCAATTTTGCACAGGTATTAAAAGTGCTGCTTCGGCGTTCTCCTGGTCAACATCAGAGAGTCTGTTTTGTGTTTGGAGCACAAGCTTCCACATTTGAATATAGATGTATAATCGTTAGATTTTTATGTAGGCCAGAGGATGCGCTCAAATGAAAAATGGGCTACTCACCCTTGGACGTCTTTTTGTGGCCTGCAAGAAAAAGATGGAGAACAAATGGTTTAAGTTGCAACTGATATCCATGTACTCATGCTGGTAGTATATAGAGTATTGAATGGTGTACGGTGCTGGTCAGTGCTTACCTGAACTCAAGGATAAAAACACTCTTGAACCCTGGAAGCTTCTCAAAGGCATCTTCAATCTACAGAGAGTGAGGCAACTCGACAATGAATATTAGGGAATTTCCCTAACATGGGAATACATCTGGGAATGAACATTGTCTTTCCCAGCAGAACCTGAAAATTTTCCAGGCCTGAAAGGTAAATTTATGGTAATCATGACTCTGGATGTACAACAGCCTTTCCCATAAGCACAACCTGCTGTTCACCAAAATGTATACACCTTGTGTTAGTGGCACTTTTCTGAATACCTCCACCTGGTCAAGTAAAGAGGCATCAAACCACACTCTTATCTCCAGCCAAACTCTAGTAGGTAATGTGCTTTTAGTGCACATGGGGGGAAAAGTCAACAGTTGGAAAACAACTTGGAGAGGTCAAAGGTGTGGAAAGAAGATTGGGGAATGCGTTTGTGGTCCGAGATTGAACTTGAATATCACAATGCTGGTTTCTGGCCACACATCAATCACACAGCCTTTAAAAAATCCCATATTCCAAGACCTGGAGAGCTACAACACTGCACAGTTCAGGTTTTTTCCCCTCCTCATATTTCTCCTCATATTGGAGAAGTGCGTTCAGACTCCTCACTTCTGAAAATGCTTTCTTGGTTTGGGTTTAATCAGTGTTTCCATGCAGACTTATAGGTCAATTTGTTGTTCAGATCCTGCTAAAATCTAGGTCTGCTAAATTAAAATGAACATTTCCAGATGTTGGTGTAAGATACCCTACAAGGCCTAATCTAGGAACAGTTTAGCATGCAAGATTCAGTTTCGGGAGCAGTATGCAGGTCAGCACTTGAGGAGATGTTCTATTACCCACCTTTTCAATGAACTGTTCAGACAGTCGCTGGTAGTAAGAGCTGGATGGATCTCTAAGAGCATCATCGTAGGTCTCTCCTTTGAGCTTGATGCTCAGTTCCACCACGTGGTCCACCATTGGTCGCACAGGCCGTGGAATAATATCATCAATTTCATTGCCAGTCTTGACAAATAAAGAAAAATATTCAACATCACATGTGTGTTCTTTTCTAAGTTCATAAGTTTGACTTTATAGAGTTTCAAACTTCAAAATCAGGTAGTTCATCAGTTTGAGGCTAAATTTTATGATCAATACACATTAACTTCATATCTTTGAAGTAGTAACTTTACAGGAGAAGAATAAACATTCTTATCTTTCAATGTAAATCTGTAAAATGTTTTATTTTATCAAATTTTTGAGCTCATTCCTCCATTTATCATGGAACTTTCACATGATGTAAAGTCTGTCTGGCATTTTCTTTTTAAACCCAATTTTCTCTCCCATTTTGGTGGCCAATTAACATGCCCATTCTCTAGGACTCCCCCATGATGCTGTCGACACTAGTGGGGGATGAAGACAAGCACATGCCTCCTCCTATGCATGTGAAGTCATCCACCATCACTGATGCAATTTACCTGTGCCAGACAGTATCACAGTGAGAGTGATGGGGAGAGGGTGCCACACAGAGAGAAGTGTTTGACTTGCTGATGGCAAAGCAGCATAACCCAGGATTCAAACCAGTGATCTTCAGTCCATAGTGTCAGCACCTCAATCTGCTGAGTCACTTTCAAAGGATGCAGAAACATGTAAAACACAAAAAATGGAGATACAAGATGTTGCTCACCATACTGTTTTTATCTGGAATGTCATTGGAGATCACATGGGTGGATGTTTGTGGCGATGTTGAAAAACTGCTTCCGTGCACGATAGTTGTAAGTTCATTTAGGACCACTGTGCTTTCTTCTACTTTAATTGCAGGTGTAGGTGTTTCATCATGTTCTACCCTAGATGTCTCTCCAGAAGATCCTGCCAATGTATTCTTCTCTAAAGGAGCTTCAGAGGCACCCTTGACCACTGCAGTTCCAGTAGAGACTTCAGGTCCATAATCTAGTACTATTTTAGTAAGTCCAGGTGTTTTTGTTGCTTCAGTTGT
This sequence comes from Crenuchus spilurus, assembly GCA_036984385.1. Taxonomy (NCBI): domain Eukaryota; kingdom Metazoa; phylum Chordata; class Actinopteri; order Characiformes; family Crenuchidae; genus Crenuchus; species Crenuchus spilurus. The sequence goes on from BRDA01009150.1 coordinate 44,935, forward strand.
GCCATCAGTCACCACTGTTTCAGATAAAGTTGAAGTCGTAGACTTAAGAACCTTAGGTGCCTCTGTAATTTTAGGCAGGTCCTCTGGTATCTTGGTAACTTCAGGTATGTTCTCAGGTGTATCCATATCTTCATGCATGTTCCCAGGTGTCTCTGTATGTTCAGGCACATGCTCAGGTTCCTCCACATGTTCAGGAATGTCCTCAGGTGCTTCAGTATCTTTAGGTATGTTCTTAGGTGCCTCTGTATGTTCAGGCACATTCTCAGGTGTCTCTATATATTCAGGCAGGTGCTCAGGTGCCTCCTTATGTTCAGACATTTGCTCAGGTGCCTTTTCATGTTCAGGGATTTCCTCAGGCAGCTCACTATCTTCAGGCATGTCTTCAGGTGTCTCAATATCTTCAGGTACATCCTCGGGTGCCTCTGTATGCTCAGGTATGGCCTCAGGTGTCTCTGTATGTTCAGGTATGTGCTCAGGTGCCTTCTCATGTTCAGGGATTTCCTCAGGCAGCTCACTATCTTCAGGTATGTCTTCAGGTGTCTCAGTATGTTCAGGTATGTCCTCAGGTGTCTCTGTATGTACAGGTATGTCCTCAGGGGCTTCTCTATGTTCAGGCACATCCTCTGGAGCCTCAGTATCCTCAATCATGTCATGAGGTGTTTCTGTAACTTCAGGTGTGTCCTCACGTGCCTCAGTAAGTTCAGGTGTGTCTTCTTCTATATCAACTACAGGTGTGTCTTCCACCACAGTTTCAGGTAAATGTGAAGTTGAGTCCTCAAGAGCTTCAGGTCCTTCTGTAACTTGAGATGCCTCTGTAACTTCAGGCATTTCTACATCTACACCTGGGAGAGGCATGTCTTCCACTAGCACTGTTTTAGGTAAGACTGATGTAATGTCCTCAAGAACCTCAGGGGTCTTTGGGTGCTCATGCATCTCTTCTTGAATGTCAGATGCAGGTTCTGAGCTACCAGTTCCAGGTTTGTCATCTTTCACACCAGGTATCACATCAGGTGTGTCATCTTTAGTATCAGGTATGACCTGTAATATGTTGTCATCAACATCAGGTGTGATGCTATGCACATCAGCTTCATCAATAGTGTCAGGTATGATCAAAGTTGAGAGATCTTCAGGGTTAGCATCAGGTACAACTGTAGGTGTACCATCTTCCAAGAGAGGTGTGTAGTCTTCAGTTTCAGGTAACACAGGTATATCATCTTCAACATCAAGTATGACGTCAAATATGTCTTCAACATCAGGCGCGATTTTAGATGCTTCTTCAGGAGCAGTGTCAGGTAGGATTTCATATCCATCCTCAATATTAGGAATAGTCTCAACAGGAATGGTTGCAACAGAGTCCTCATCATCACCAGTGGCCTCTGCTGTACCCTTGGATGGTTCCTCGTGGATTGTAGCTTCAACAACTGTGTCCTCTACTGTCTTTTCAGGTATCACTTCAGTAGTGTCACTGGAGTCCACAACTGGATGATCCACTGCTCCTGCTTCAGTAACTTTAGCTGAATTTTTGGTTACATCTGCAGATGCATCTTTTGAAATTGAAATGTCTCGCACAGTTTCAGGCTCAGATAGATCTGCTGTCATAAGAGGTAAGTCTGAAGCTACTTCAGGTGTGTCATCAACTGTACTATATTTAATGGTGGTAATAGGTATGTCCTCAACAACAGGTGTGTTCTCTTCTAAACGTACTTCATTAGTAGGGGCTTCAGGTTGAACTTCAACATGTCCAGGTGCCTCGTCCTCTTCAGAAACACCAACAGCCACCTCTTCACCTAGCGTTTCTTCAGTGACTTCAGGTATAATCGTCACTTCAACAGTCTCAGGAGTTGTAACAACGTAAGTCTCTGAAGTCTTATGTCCTTCCACATTATCAGGCCCACGTGTTTCTTCATACTCTTCAAGTGTGTCTATGAAAGTTTCATCACTACCACTTTCAGGTACCTCCTGAATTGGAGAGTCTACAGGTTGCTCATCTTCCTTGACTTTAGGCTTGTTAACTACTGTAGTGCTAGATGAAGACAGTATTGCTGCTTCTGTTGGAGCATCAGGGGTAACTATGTTAGTTACCTGTGAACTTTCCTCCATGTTTGCTGGGATTTCTTCTAAGCCAGTATCAACAGTAGCCTTGAAAGTAGCTCCAGACTCCTCATCTTCAAAGGCCACTGTTGACGTCTCACTAGTACTTTCTTCATTGGCTTCCTGGTTCACCTGTAGTTCAGTACCTGGGCTTATCTGCTCAGGTGCCTGACTGGTGACTTGTGTCTCAGAATTGGGGCTTATCCCTTGCGAGTCCTCAGAGGTAAGATCAGGCTTAGGGGTGACCTCTAGAGCATCCTCTAGTCCTGTGGCCATACCGGTGGCTAGAGATGTCTGTGCTGTTGTAACAGATGTCTCAGTCGGAGTCACTGTAGTGTGCTCTGATGTTCGCAGTGAGGAATCCCCTATTGGATCTGTTGCTGGGGCTTTTGTTGACGGAGAGGTTACTGGTTCCACGGAGACTGAGAATTAGGGAAAAGAGTGAGAATCTGAAAAATTTGGCTGATTTTAGTACAATGATACATGCATTATACTGTGACTACAACATTTATGTCATGGGACAACATTATAAGCTCTCCTAAAACATGCATTTGGTAGTAAACACTACTAGGAACAATGCTGGAAGCTGTGGTGTTTTTAATCAGTCCCAGAATGGAAGTACTTTTGCACAACCAACTGCACTGGTCATAACTAAAGAATACTGTGGTGCCAACCATCTATTTGTGTTTATGACTTCTCCTCCCAGAGCTTACCCCATGTTCAGACAGTTAGTTACAGCACTTTAACAGGCTAATTACAGTCTGCAGGTACTGATACTGTCCCTCTGTCAGACACCACTGTGTAACTGGATTAGCTAACTATTCTTAGAGCGGTGTAGGTCCTGAGCCTTTGGACTCCACTTTGCCTCATGCAGACTAATGACTTTAGCGAACATGACGAACAGAGTGTGTATAAACATACTGTTTTACCTACTCAAACCAGCTAGTACCCAACCTGTGCCATGTCCGGCATACAGTACTGCCATAAATTGCAATAAATGAGAGCCCAGAATATGTGACCCCACCAGGGAAAACCAGGCCAAAGTCTTTTTTTTTTTTCTTTCAAAATGTTTTTTCAAAACAACTTTTTTGTGAATTTAAGTTTTGTTTTTGATCAAAATATGTACCACGATAGATATCTGAGACTATTATCTTTCATTTACAGCAATAATACCGAGTGGCTAAGTTTTGTCGTTAATGTGAGTGACATGATATTGACACGATATCTCAGTAAATTGCCGAGTGTCTTTGGCCTGGTTTTCCCTGGCAGGGTCACATATGGTCGCCAGGAGTCATAGATTTTTTTTATCCAATTTAAATACTAAATATAAAAACAAAAAATTCATGAAATATAAACCTTCTTTAATGAACTTTTTCACAATATCAACTTGCGTTGATAGATTTTACTTTGCTATGTTGATAATTATGTTTAATGGTACTATTTAAGTGTATACATTTTTGGTTTATATTTTAGGAGTATCAGTTGTGTACTTACACTACCAGTCAAAAGTTTTAGTACTGTTTTGTATGGAACATTTTTAGTTTAATGTCTCATTGTACTTTGAAATGAAAGCACAGGAGATAAATAGAACTCATGGAATCAATTTATAGACAAAATGTATGTAACCTTTGGACACAAAGTAGCACCATTGACAGATATAACAGCTGAACACACCCGTGACAGTCTTTCTACAATATGCATAAAATATTCTTCAAACGGTTCTTCACAAATCTACTGCAGAACATCACATAAATGTTGGCACTTTGCTTTTCACTTCATCCCAAATCAGTTGGATGGGGTTTAAGTCTGGAGACTGTGCTGCCCCTTCATGTTTTCAAGCTGACCATCTTGTTCTTTTTTCCTGAGGTAGTTCTGGCAGAGCCTGATCAACTAGACGCATACCTGAAATGTTCTAAAATATTTGACTAGTAGTGTTTATACAATCAATGAACAAAAATGTATTAGTCTGTCCTAAACCACATTCACTGGTCTGTGAGACCTTAGCTAATATCAGGATGAGGTTTGAGTGGGTTGAGAAAAGTTTTGGTGATGTAATTTCACAGAAATGACTGGGTAATTAAGGTGACTAATGAGTTGTGTCTGACAGAACATTCCTTTAATACAAACCGGATTCCAAAAAAGTTGGGACACTAAACAAATTGTGAATAAAAACTGAATGCAATGATGTGGAGATGGCAAATGTAAATATTTTATTCAGAATAGAACACAAATCATAGATCAAAAGTTTAAACTGAGAGAATGTATCATTTTAAGGGAAAATATGTTTCAAAATTTCATGTTTTGTGATTGCTGCAGAATGTGGTCTGGCATTATCTTGTTGAAAAATGCAGGGTCTTCCCTGAAAGAGATGACGTCTAGATGGGAGCATATGTTG
>BRDA01009151.1:0-13919 GCA_036984385.1 Crenuchus spilurus
AGAGAGAGAGACAGAGAGAGAGAGAGTGACACAGAGAGAGAGAGACAGAGACAGAGCGAGAGAGAGAGAAAGGAAGAGAGACGGAAAGAGGGAAATGGACAGAAAGAGAGAAAGGGAGACGGAGAAAAAGAGAGACTGAGAGAGAGGAAGAGACAGAGAGAGACGGGGAAAGGGAGATGGAGAGAGAGGAAGAGGGAGAGAGGAAGAAAAACAGAGGAAGAGAGAGAGAAAGACAGAAAGGGAGATGGAGAGAGCGAGGAAGAGAAAGAGGGAGAGAGAGAGAGGAAGATGGAGTAATCAAATATAATAACCAGTAATACAGACTTAACAAAAACGGTTCTTTTGCTCATAACAATAGTGGAACCCTTTTTGATACACTCTTTAAAAAGACGGTTCTTCAAGGGTTCTTTAGTAAAGAAAATGGTTCTATATACAACCATGAACACTCAAAGCACTCTTCTTGTGGATAAAGGGTTCTTTCTATGATAAAAAGGTTCTTCAGATTGATGAGGAAAGTGTTGTAGACGATTCTATACAGAACCTTTTTGGAAATTTTCTGTATAGCTCCAAAAATGGTTCTGCTGTAGTTATGATGTCAAGCTTGTAATAATAAAGGAACCTTTTTTGGTGCTGTATGGAAACATTTTCAAAAGGCTTCTGTACAGAACCATCTACAACACTTTCCTCATCACTCTGAAGAACCCTTTCATCGTGCAAAGAACCCTTGAAGAAGAGTGTAGACTATAACTTTAAAATGTGTATTTCACTATTTTCTGCTCCGCCCACTGACAGTCAGTTCTATTGAATCAATTACTTTTACAGTCATATCAGAATATCATGACCTCCCCCGGTTTGGAATGAAAGAACAGGATGTCACATGACTGTGTTTACTGCAGGTATAAATAAGTGAGCACACCAGTCAGATGTAGCAGAGTGTAAAACCATCATCATGGGTAAAGCACGTGATGTGACTGATGTTCAAAAGGGCTGATAATAAGGAACTGTGAAGCATGGTGGAGGCAGCATCTCAGAAACCACCAACTGTGTGGAGCTGCTGTATTGAAGGTGTACTCAGAATAAATGTATAATAACTGCATAACTGACATACCATTAGTCAGTTACATCACCAAATCCAACAGTCTTATTTGACATTTTGCTTCTGTGGATTAACTTTGCCTGAACTTTATCCCAAACTGCACTGACCTGCTGTAAGGTTAGTCATCATAAAAACAGATCTAGGAGCTTCATCTCATTAACATTACCTGTAAATAAACAGCAAGTTAATAATCAAGAGACACTCTCCAAATAGCCTCTTCTTGACACTTTGCATCTCCTAATCTTTTAGAAAAGGGTAAATCAATACGTGAAATCTTCACAACATGCTGACAGAATAAACAGCTTGAATTCTTTGGTCCAAAATTAGCTTAGTATGTCTGGCAATGAGCTAATTTTACACCATTTGTGAAAAGGACGGGTGACATTTTAGGGGCAATGTATCTAAAACAGGAACATCTTTTATCTCAGGTTAAGCCTATCATACATAATGCTCTGGCAAAAGTTCTATATTTGAGTCTGAGATCCAGACACTCCTTTCAGTTGCACTTCATAATACTGTTCTTATAGTTACCAGGTACTAAAAATGTATATAAATTATTATAAAATTTGTAACTAAACTATTTCACAAAATACATCTTGTAGTTAATGAATGTCTATGTTAATAAGCTGGTTTGACATCGTTAGGTTTAATAACACGAGTTTAATGTATTATATTTGTATGTAAAACAAAGACAATAATATATGAATATGTATGAAGATGTATGTGTGTTACATTATTACTAATATTTAATAAAATGATGAAAATGTCTAAAATGAATGATGTAAGTCACATGGATGTTTTGGGTGTTTAATTTAAGTGTCATTGGCTACAGACACTGAAACACTTCACATTTCTTCTGCTAATTGTGAGACGCTCCCTAACACTGCAGCAGGGAGCACAAACACAAAGCTAAGCGGCTGTATTCTGGCTTCATCATAACAAGTGTAGTTTAGTAAAGGTTGTGCTTGTAGTTTGTTGTCTTCTTCCATTTCAGCACCAAACTGTAACTGTGCTGGTGAATCTGAGTTTTGTAGGTGATGAAAAGTAACATTCTGAATGTCCAAAAAGGTAACAGTCTCATTAAAAATGTTCCATATATATTGTTCAGTCTTTTCAGTTTTCACACCAAAAATTTTCAGCCAAATAATCTCGGCTGCCAAATATCCGGTACATCCCTAGATATTGACTATCAAGTAATTCTGGATCATTATTGTGTATAGTAAAGAAATAACATTAGCAGTTTACTTATCTCCTAAATAATTAGTTACTATGTATTATGGATTATTTATGAAAGTGACTAATGAATTCCTGTTAGCATCAATAATAATTATTCAATAGTTGAACAAATGGTTGCTTGAATTTAGCATGATGCACAAATGAGTCAAAAATCATATATTGAACCAGTTCAGCCTTTGTGTGTATTATTTTTGTTTTATATGTCTTTACAGAACATGTTCATCACTAAGTCAATATTTTTCTTGGTCCATCAATCCTGACATTTAGTAACCAAAACGAACCAATTCACCAAATAAATGTTTGAATTGCTTAACTGGGGAAAAAACCTACTTGTCAATGTGTCTTCTAGTCAGATTATTAATAGTTAATTATTAGTAATTATTTCTGTTAATCTAGGTTAAATGTATAACGTTAAAGGGCCATCATTCTTCATGTTCAGAAATTCTTCCCTTATTTTGTAAGATAGTTAGGCAAGGTGTCGTATGAATGTTGACACCATCTGTTAGTAATGTTACTGTCTATGTAAAAATGTCCTACAAATAAATAATGTCTGATCACCAGTGTTTGAAAAACATTGAAGCATTGATACTTTACTGATGGTGGAGTAAGTCCCAAACAAGTAGAACTGGGCACTTATAGTTTCTGTGCTGATGAAGGGCGGCCTCTTGTGGCAATAACTGGTGTTGCTAAATAAAGCTACATAACATCCATTCAGTGCTATGCAGTCTGGGAAAAAATTATTACTGGGGCAAAAAATCCACAAGCGTGTGTTTTTTATGCTCAGCAGTAAAATGTAAGCATCTGTTATTATATTACATACATATGGATATAAATACCTGAACACAAGCTTATTCATTGTTTTTTAATAAATCAGGGGTATTAAAATGACTTTATCATGGTTTGTTGGAGTAACTGTCTACTACATTTTAAAGTCACATAATAATAATAATGCGTTCATACACTGAAGACAACACACGGTGAATAATAAAGAGTTAACGCTGCGTGGTAACAACACACAGCCATTACGAGCTGATTCTCCCCGCGTCATCCCAAAACAAAGTGCGCCATGGTCCCGCCTCCTGTATGTGCGTCACAGAATCGGGCCAATCGGCTGACAGCGCTCGAGTGACGCGATGTAGTTCTGTCCAATGGGAGCTTGCGGTGTGGGCAAATCAAAGTTGTGAGAGCGCGAGAGCAAGGCATTGCGGAGCGGCAGCGGAGCTGTAACGGTTCTAACGGTCGCTGAGTGTGAGCAGTGATGAGCGGACGGAGACTAAAGCAGCGGCTCCGCTTCATTTCACGGTGATGCTCAGCGCTGGATGTCAGGATTAAACTGCTTTCACAAAGAAAACCTCGCCTTGGGAGTCGTTTTCAGAGGACGTTTTCTCCAGATCCTCGTCTCACTGACAGGTGAGCAGAGAGCGCTGGTGAACAAAACCCGGTATCTCCATTTTTAAAAACACGTTTTTCACTTCTATCTCATGTTTTATGTCTTTGCACTTATATCTCAATTTGTACTGTTTTTTAAACTTCTATCTTCATTTTAACGTTTTTTTTCGCTTATATCTATTTTAAATGTTTATTCACCTCTACTTCTATTTTTAATATTTTTTTTTTCATTTCTATCTCAAATTTTAACGTTTTTCACTTCTATCTATATTGTAATGTTTTTATTATCTCTATCTCTACATTAATGTTTTTTTCTTTTCTATACCAATTCTGTGACCTTTTTTCTCTTATATTTCCAATTTTTATTTTATTTTATTTTACTTTTTTCACTTCTATCTTAATATTTGGCATTTGTTCGATTCTATCTCTAATTTTGATGTATTTTTGACATTGTTTAAGGCCTGTGAAAATTTAATGAAAAATGGACCAAAATGCTTAAAAAGCTTTGAATTTAAATCTTTTTAACACAGACGTCCGACTTATAGTTTATCTAGTTAACGTAGGCTGAAAGATGTATTGTTTTTATATCATAATCACAAGAAATGACTGTAGTTTGTGTGAAAATGTCATGATGGATGGACAGCAGAAATGACCAGAATGACTTAAAATCTTACTTTACATCAACTTCCATTCAAAGTTAAGTTTTTACCTTCTCGTGTAAAGCTACCATTTGGGAGATATAAGATTTAGTTCCAGCAGCAAGCAAAAGTTGGTGAGTTAGCTAAGCTAGCTAAATGGCTTAAAGGTGAATGTTTTTTATACTGAAATCGCAATGCAAGAGCTGCAGTTTTTTAAAAGTCTACACAGTAAATCTGCCAGTGTTAAATAAACACTATTAAAGTTAAATTAACACTGAGGGTGTCGAAATGTAACACTCCCAGTGTTAATTTAACTCTAATAGTGTTGATTTAACACTGGCAGATTTTCTGTGTACATTATGAACAAAAGTATAAGACTTAAGTAGGGATGGGGTCAAATCTCAAGCCAGAGAAAAGTGGATATTCTAGTCTTATTGGCACCAAAATCCAGACCTGACCCTTAATTTTTGAAAATAACTGCAGTTTTATCTATTTGTATATTAACATAAACATTTAGGGCATATTTGCTTCATTTATTAAACTAATAGATTACTGCAATATTCGAACATATATATATAACTATTGCTATTTTCTTCTATGCTAAGTTCTATCCGTCGGTCCGTCAGAGCTGAGGAACATGTTAAATGTAGGTGAAGTAAATGTTAGTGAGACGAATGTTGGTATGATAGAGTAGCTTAAATGTAGGTGAAGTAACCCTTGATGAGATGATGAGACAGCTGGTGAGGTAAATATTAATGAGGTAAATATTCCTGCTGAAAAATCCAGCTAAGACCAGCTTTGCTGGTGTTCAGATGGTGGCTGAAAATCTGGTCATCCAGTCGAAAATATTATCCCATGCTAGGGATTCTGAGGTCTGTCAAAATTTTAAAAAGATTAATAAATAAAAAGTATTTATAGATACGCTATTGATTTTATTTTCATTATCTTATTTTCATTTGTTGAAAGCCAAAAACCAAAAAATACTGGTTTGGTAGACTAGTTAGTTGGGAGTCATTTGATATATGCTATTGTTTGGGTTTGATGATTACTTGGTTTAGAGGTATGACCAGTTTGACCATGCTGGTTGACCAACATGACTGGTTATAGTCTGGTTGTGATGGTTGCACTGATTAGTAATGCTGGTTATCTAGCTTGGTCAAGTTGGTCAATGCTACTATACCAACTAAAGCAGCAGCATTTTCCTCATCAATCTCTACCTCATTTATTTCATCAATGGTTACCTCACCCTGCTGAAGCAGCATGGCCAAATCAAACTGTTAATGGCTTAACTGGTTTACCAGCATGACTAACTTGGTCAAGCATCCTAGCCATGCTGGTCAAATAGCTCGGTCAAACAAGTTATCAGTTCAAATACATACCATATGCCGGGCAAACTATACTGGTATAGTCATTTACACAACTTGAGCATTTCTTCAGCAGGGTGAGGTAAACGTGAGTGAGATATTTGTTTTTTAATCAAACACAAATTGCCTTGTGTCTTGCAGACAATGACGGAAAACAGTGAGAAAGAGAATGATCCACAGAACCAATGGGATGTCCAGCACTCCCCAGGGACTGTCGTTGGCCAGCCTGAGTCTAAGGTAAGCCAACGTGGAGTACCACTCACAGTGTAGTCCAGCACACAGAGCACTGCAGCTTTATGCATATTTGAGATGCTTGGATTTACTTTGTTGGGGAATGAGGGACAAACAATGGACACATTAACCTAAAGGCGCTGGTCAGGATGGTCTATACACTGTGACTACTGGTGGAAAACAAAGTTAGGTCTAATACTATTATTACATAATTAACTGATTGCAGTTATTTTCCACAATGATAAACATGCTAAGTAACAGAATGTCAATTAGGTGGATCATTAATTGGAGGGGAACAAATGCATGTAAACAATGGCAGATTCTGATATGGGCGATATGGACAGCTGCCCAGGGCGTCATCTCGTCAAATCACATTATTTTATACAGCCTGTCTAGCTTGTATATATTGGTTTCCTATTGCCCACCTCCGCAAAAAATGGCAAATTGCTAGTCACTTATTTAAAGACCATTTTAAAAAAAGGGAATTTTGTCTTTAATCCACTGGTGTTTTTTTTAAGTGTTTAAATAGGGAAGTTCATATGTGGATTAACTTTAGTATTGGCAAGAAAAATCATAATTCAGATCATGAAAAAGACTGTAACGATGTATTGTGACATGATATTGCAAAGCAGAAATGTCACAGCACACATTGTGGAGTTATAGTGCATCACAAATGGTCATTGTGCTCATTTTGACATCAACTACATTATTTCAACTCTGAAGTTGGCAAATGCAATCAGCTCCAATCAGCAGTCTGCTCCTGCTGGCCTCCTGCCTCACAGCTCCAGTGTCATTAGTAAGTTGGGCAACAACGTAATTACAGTCATTATTTCTCCTCATTCAGATTTTGCTAATGCTAATAATTATAGCATTTTTTTTGGGGGGGGAGTTTATTTATTGTGCAGATTTTGTTACATTTCCCCTTATTTTTTAACTATGGGCCCGAGTGGCTCAGCAGATTAAGGCGCCATCATTGTGATCTGAGGATTGCGAGTTCGAATCCCGATCATGCTGCTTGCCATCAGCAGCCGGGCCCTGAGAGCAAGACTGGCCATGCTCTGTACGGGTGGGTAAGATTGTTCCCTCTCCCCATCACTACTAAGTAATTTCGGCTGCCAGGTGATCAATCAAAATTGGAGATCCTGTGCTTTGTTGGCTGCCTGGCTGCGATGTATCAGCAGCAGTTTGAAAAGAGGCGGAGCTTGTTTTCACATGCAACAGAGTCAGAGACATTATAAGAGATCGGGAGAGTCAACGAATGTGTAGCTCGATTGGTTACCAAACACTTTGGGAGACTTTTTTTTTTTTTTTTTATACTTTTTTAGACAATAGACAGGCAGAAAAAAATAGTGAAATAAAATTAAAATATAATTAATTAACAAATTAAACAATCTATAGAAAAAGCACAGACACTGACACTCATACAGAAGAAATATAGAAAATTAAAATCATTCAACAAAACACAGAGCGCCTACGAAAATGAGAGAAAGTCAGAAGAGGGGCAGTTGTGTCCTGGTGGTTACGGATCTGGTCTTGTGACCGGAAGGTCGCCGGTTCGATTCCCAGACAGGTCATGACTGAAGTGCTCTTGAGCAATGCAAGAGCCTAACTGCTCATAGGGATAGGGCTGCCCATCACCTCAGGCACATGTCCTCACAGCCTAGCGTGTTCACTAGTGCACACATGGGTTAAATGCGGAGGTCAAATTCCGTGCATCCCTAGTAAAAAAGAAAATAACTGATGCAATGAATTAAAAATTAAACTGACTGCCAGAAAATTGATAGCTTTGCCATGTGTAGCTGACTCTAATTGGCATCCATCACATACTGGGTTGATATTTGGCACAAACTTAGCCAACCTTGTCTTAGTCTAATGTATGTACAACTGTAGACTGGATTATGGTTTGTCATATAGAAGAAGAGTCCAAAATATTTTGCCACAAAAAAAATTTCTCTTATTTTGAGTGTAAGATCAATCTGGAGAAAGTAATTTTTCATTAAAGGTGCCAACACACCAGAGCAGAGCGGAACAGAGCACAGCTTTGCCGGTCACTCAGGTTTCACTTCATTATTTTGACCCTGAGTCTTTGGCCATCAATCCCAGTTCCTGTATGACAGTTCTATCAGCCTGTAACACTAGAAGACCAATATGCTCTTATCTCTCCTGGCTTATTACGTAAAGGGTTTATCTACTCATCACATAGAGACCCAAGGAGAAGGGTCAGGGCCAGAGCTGTCCTTATGTAGAGGAATTAAACTGCCTGCTTGTACACAATCAACAGCCTTGCAGTAAATACACTCACTGACAACTTCATTAGGTAAACCTGCTTTGTAGGAAAAGATTGATCTTGCAGATGTACTTTCTACACTGTTGTCCATCTGCGTAATTTCTTAGCTCCTGAGGTGTTTATATGCACTCTACTGCGATGTGATGTGCCAGTGTGATGCACACAACAGAATTTGACCTCCGCATTTAACTCATCCCTGCAGTAACACACACACTAGACTGTGAACATGTGTCTGCAGCAGTGAGGCAGCCCTATCCACGGCACCCTGGGAGCAGTTGGGGGTTAGGTGCCTTGTTCAAGGACACTTTAGTCATGATTTAGTTCTGCACGGGGAAAGAACTGGCAACCTTCTGGTCACAAGACCAGAGCTCTATCACCAAGCCAGGGCTGCCCCACATTTACTGTACTAAAGAAAACCAAACATACTCTAAAAAATGGTTCTTCAAGTGTTCTTTAGAACTAGATCTATATAGAACCATGAACACTCAAAGAACCCTTAGTGTGGATAAAGGGTTCTTTCCATGGTGAAAGGGCTCTTTTATTGATGAGGAATTTTTGGTAGATGGCTCTATACAGAACCTTTCTGGAAATGGTTCTGTATAGCCCCCAAAAAGGGTTCTGCTATTGTTACCATGTTAATCTTGTAATAAAACAGGAACCCTTTTGGGACCTTTTTTGCTAAGAGTGTAGATGTTACCATGACAGCATCATGTGAGTCCAGTCAGAATGAGACGAGTAGCCGTGTATTACCCGGGTTTTCGGTTGGCACAGCTTTTTAAAGACTTCATTTGGCCACTCAGGTGCAGAGAGGAAGATATGTTGCGCAACATTCTGTGACATAAAAACGGGATGTTTTTCATTTATGTGCTGTTTATGTCTCCTCTGCAGACCAGATCCTGACGTCTGCCATGTTGAACGTAAACATCCATTATAACACAAATGCACAACTCTCTGCTTCTGAAGGGGAATATAATGAGATATAAGCGTTAACTTGACTATTATTCTTCCAACGGACTGATGCACTTGTTCTCAAAAGCCTGAATACGTGTAGTATTACATGTAGTAAGCTGTAGTACATTTAAACAAGTCAACAACAGTGCATGATCAGCTGACCTCCAGAGTAGAGCTGTGGATGCAGGAAAAGGCAGCGAGGGTTTTAAAAAGAGATGAGTGGTATTAATTTATCACATTACTGCATTAATACCATTTTGCTCACATTTGGCATATAGTATTCCTTTGAGATGCTGGCTGGCATTATTTCATTCTAAATAGTACATGTATCAAATGGATGGCTGTCTGCTAGCAAAGCTAATCCTGACTAACTTCCGTTGAGCCTTTATGGAAAATGTACAGAGAGTGTCTGTTACACTAAGACTTCACCAGTTTCAGGCACATTCTGCACATATGTGGCATAAAAATAATATTGCCTAAATGCCTTATTTATGGGCCATGTGCATTGAAATGCATTACCCAACCATATGCTTTGAGGGATTATTGCACATGTTAGAAAATAATAGCAAATAACTGGAGATATTAGGCCGTGCAGCTGATTACTGACTAATGTTTGAGATAGAAGCTGAGGCTGGTTTTGTGTGGATTCTTTATAACCAGGCATACATTTGAGACAATATCTCAAAGGATTACTGCGGAGAGAATATTTGCCAACAGAGCATCCTTATTTCAGCTCTTAGGATTAAATGTATGAAGAGGCATAGTGCAAAACACGCAGTGATACAACCACAATGTGTATTTGAGTTTTCCGTTTTTTGACAGATTTTTTTGTTGTACAATTATATCCCTGATGAATGTTGAAAAATTGAAGAATTAATAACTGTTGAATGTAAATCAACATCATGGATTAACGCTGGACTATCTCTTTGTTATTGTACTTTCATTTTGTCTCTTAAAATAAAATCGTTTCTCAAGCATTTTATGGAATCCAACCAGAATTGCTCAGAATCATCATTTGGTTGCATTCCATGACAAATGATGGCAACAAGCCAGTCAACTGCCAATTTCATTTTAGGAAGTGAGACTATTTTGCTCACACTTGTGAACAAAAAAAGTGTTTATAACCACCGTGGCCTGGTGATTAGGGATCTGGTCTTGTGACCGGAAGGTTGCCAGTTCGATCCCTGGGCAAGCCCTTGAGCAAGCCACCTAACCCCAACTATAAGTCTGGATAAGAACATCTGCTAAATGCATCAACTGTAAATATACAACAGTCTGAATTAAGGCATGTTACCAAGGAGAATAAGACCAAGGCACTGACTCTATGATCAGAGGATCATGAGTTCGAATCCTTGTCATCGACAGCCGAGGCCTGAGAGAGCACAATTGGCTGTGCTTACTCTGGGTGGGTAGATGGCGCTCTCTCTTCCCATCACTAAGTAACATCCACTGACTCAGGTGTCTGTTAGCTGATGTATCAGAGCTGGGGATCCTGCACTTTCCTCAGAGCCCAGCGTCTGTCTGCCCAGCGACAGTTCAAAAAGAGGCGGAACTTGACTTCACATGCATCGGTGGAGACCTGTGCTAGTCTGGAAGTGATTGGGAGAGTCATAGCGAGTGAAATAAAAAATAAAAATGCACATTTTAGTGAGAGTTGCAGTTCTTTTGTTATTGAAATGAAATTGCAGATACACTTACATACATTAGGTGAAAATAAGAATAGACATAGTAAATCTATTTTAATATTTACATAAGCATATAAGATGAGAGCAGGTGTTGCACTAAGTGGTATGAAGTAGTTTAATTCACGATGAATATGAATATAATAAGTATTATCCACATTTTAACAACATAAAGTGTGTAGTTAAAGTCAAAACAGTCATGGATTATGATATATTGCACAGTGTGTATCCACAGAAGATTGTAAATGGTGATATGATTGAGCACAGTTCAGACAGCAGGAGATCAGACTGTTACTGCAGTCCGTAGACTCGTGGAGCCGTGATGCTCTTTAACACAGCGCAGCTGTATCAGTGTATCAGTGTCTCTCAATGTTAATGTATCTAAGATGACTAACTGCTTGTTGAGAGTCCTTAGGATGAGGATGAATTGAGGATGAGGATGGATTGTTCAAAGACAGGTAGTGGGGCTGTATCACCTACTACGCTACAGTGGTGCTTTGTGAATTCTTTAGAATTTTCTATATTTTTGCATAAATATCACCAGATTTTCACACAAGTCCTAAATGTCGATAAAGAAATTAAACAAATGAGACAAAAATATTATACTTTTCATTGTGATTTTCATCAAAATATATTTTTAGATATTTGTCAGAGGAGCTTAAATAAGCAGAGACATGTTTGTGAGATTGAGTTGGACAGCTGCACTTTATTTTCCCGCCTAATGATGTGATGTCATTCATATGATAATGACATGGTAATTCCAGACGTTTCAGGTCATTTCACAAACTTTCACGCACCAGTGTACTTTAGCTTATGTGACCTAGTTCCACGACACTGAGTAGATACTTACATTCTCAGTAAAGTAACATGTCCCTCTGAGGGGAAAACAAACTTATGTACGACTCCACCAGTTGCACGAGCTAGCAGCACTTCTAAAGAGAAAACAAGCATCTGCCTGCAGGGAGCTGGTTTTCTGTCAAAACAAACTTGTTGTCTATGGTGATATCTCAGCAGATCTATCAAGGCTCCTAATTATCTGTATCAGATAGTCCTGCCTGTAGTCCTCATGGGTTTGCTAGCTAGCATGCTCTCCAGTGTTCTTATTTCTGAGAATATATGAATGTGCAGGCTTGTGGACAGTCAAAAGAACTAGAAGTAGGAGACACGTCCACGCAGACCTGAAAAAATCAGATCTGAGCCACATTAAGGCAAAAGATCAGCTTTGAGTCACTTCAGGATAGTAATGTGAACATAGTCTTATTTATGTTATATTTAGGTATGTGTTTGTGTGTGTGTGTGTGTGTGTGTGTGTGTGCATCAGTACATGCTAAGATGGATGACTCTATCAGGTAACAGATGCTGTGCCTCTCTTCCCGTCGGCTGCGCTATAACTCAGAGACACTTAGAAAGCAGCAGACGAGCCAAAACAAAGAGCAGACTCCTGTCTTTACAAAGGTCTTCTCACCAGGAGAGCTTAAACATCTCCCAGTGAAGTACTGCTGATAGTTTCTCAGAACATTCATTACATTTTAAGACACGCCTCCTGTTGCATTATATGTAGGAGCTTTTGGGCAAATTGTGATATCACTGGACTCATTAGCAGCTTTTGTGTGGATGTTATGTCAGACTGTGATAGCTGCACACAATCGAGATACTCTAAAAAGAGTTAAATCTTAGCACTGATTTTGTTTCTGCAGTAAAAATACATGATTTGACAGTGAAATCTTTGACATGGAGCCAGGTGCTGCCTGTAGCCAGCTGCTGTCTTGTCTATAAAGCAGTACCCACCTGCGATTCTTGGAATTTCTTCTTGGATAATGTCAGGATGTGAGTCTTAGGCTGTAGTATAAACCACCTTTGGGCTGTGTTGTGTTTGTGGTCTTCGGTGCAGAATATGCTGTATGTGAATTTGGCAAATTTCCACAGTGTCTAGTGGATAATAAGCATATTAAGCTATTTTCTTCACTCACTTACACTGACAACGTGGTATTTGCAGATAGTTGGGCACGGTGTTTAGCACGTTCGCCTCTCAGCCCTGAGGTCTTGGGTTCAAGTCTCCATTTTTGTATTTGTGTGCACCCAGCGATAGATTGGCTCTTTTCTGGGCTTAGTTAGGATATTATATGCTGTGCCCTGTGCCCGGTAGAGGACTAACCGTGACCCTGATCAGGATTAAGCGGTTGGGATAATGGATAGGTGGATGGTATTTGCAGGCTTTTTACATCTAGCTCTCAACAAAAAATTACATTGTACATTTGTGCAAGATTTGGAATCCCACTTTTCCTCACCTGCTCTCAAAACATAGATCCATTGGTACATTGCACTTTCTGATTTCCATCAGTCTGCAGTGTTAGGGGTCATCACACAATTACAGGATGAAATGTAAGTGTTCTGTATCCATTGACACATACACAAACACAGAAGCATGTGACTTTCCTTTTTCATTTTAGCCATTTTCATATTTTTTTCACAGCTTCCATCATATATTAGTTACATAATATTGTTTTCAGCAAATATAGTTAAAAAAACAATCTTTATTTAAATTATATATAATTTATTCAATTTATTTTATTTAGCATGTCATAGTTAATCGCAATTAATCATGAGCAATTCCACCAACCGCCACTAGGGGTCACTAGCGAGCGTGAATGCAGAGATCACTGCTGACACCGCAGAGAAGAAGAGGTGGTGCCTTGTCGCTGTGTAAACAAACGTGTCTCATTCATTTTCTAAACATTTCGAAATGGAGAAAGAAACAAAGTTCTTTAAACAGGATTTTACTGAAACATCCTGCAAGTGAAAGTGAGGAAAGTCTGATCTTTAATGTAAATACACTTAATAAACCAGTTTATTTCTTTACATTCTCTTTTATTAGGCCAAGTAAAAAAAAAGAATTGGTGATCATCCCCGCCCGACCCTCTAAAAAGCACCCGACCGTTTTTTTTGTTTTGTTTTTTTTTTTTTACACAAAAAAACGCGCCAAACACCCTAGTCTGGCCTAGAATCATTCAAATTTTGCATGCTTCCAATGACGTGACCCAAATC
>BRDA01009153.1:23601-36478 GCA_036984385.1 Crenuchus spilurus
TATAAAATATATATATATATATATATATATATATATATATATATATATATTTTAAATAAAAATTAAAAAACTTACAAATAAAATGTTTTAACAACACTAAAATTACTTTGTTACAAGGAGTTTCTTACTAATCTTACCTAAACGTGTAAAAAGGGAGATGTCACGTATTATAGGAACTTGTTAAGTTCCTTAAAGTCACGAATTTCCCGTTTTCGTATTCGAATTGTGAACGTTAGAGAATAGGTAGTCTACCGTGACGTAGTTCTTTGCAGTAAGTAGTTATTGACTATATTGGTGTACCCGTTTTCAAATGAAACCGTTAGGAAACATTTCGTTATGTTATACCTCATATATATATATATATATATATATATATATATATATATATAATATATATATATATATATATATATATATATATATAATATATATATATATATATATATATATATATATATATATATATATATATATATATATATATATATATATATATATATATATAAAATATTTATTTTTAATTTTTTGAATGTTTATTTGTCTGGGTCTGAAAACATAAAATTTAATAAGTATTTCAGGATTCTGCTCCTCTTAGCTATGTCCCCGCTGGTGTAACCCCACCCAAGAGTTTGAATGGCGGTCTGCGGTTTTATATTAGAACCACCCAAATAGAGCAGAGAATCAGATTACATCGTTGTTTTGGCCATATTGTATATGTTTTGTGTTGTTATTGTGGTCATGTGCAGTAAGGTTATTTCCATTAACTGGATCTGTACCTCTAAAAAGTTATTTTTGTGAGTTTAGTTGTGGCCTTCAGTATGACACTGAAGTTGAAGTTGAAGTTTGTCAGTCTCTTATTTGAATTTTCCTTTCAAGCATAAATACAGTGAGGAAAATGTTTGAACACCCTGCAAATTTGCAAGTTCTCCCACTTAGAAATCATGGAGGGGTCTGAAATTTTCATCTTAGGTGCATGTCCACTGTGAGAGTCATAATCTAAAAGAAAAAAATCCGGAAATCACAATGTATTTGTTTGTTACTCCTGCAAATAAGTATTTGAACACCTGCCAATCAGCAAACATTCTGGCCCTCAAAGACCTGTTAGTCCGCCTCTAAATAGTCCACCTCCACTCCACTTATTATTCTAAATTAGAAGCACCTATTTGAGGTCGATAGCTGCATAAAGACACCTGCCCACCCCACACAATCAGTAAGACTCCAACTACTAACATAGCTAAGTCCAAAGAGCTGTCCAAAGACACCAGAGACAAAATTGTAAACCTTCTCAAGGCTGAAAAGGGCTACGAGGCAATTGCCAAGCAGCTTGGTGAAAAAAGATCAACTGTTGGAGCAATTATTAGAAAATGTATGAAGCTAAACATGACTGTCAATCTCCCTCGGACTGGGGCTCCATGCAAGATCTCACCTCGTGGTGCATCAATGATCCTAAGAAAGATGAGGAATCAGCCCAGAACTACATGGGAGGAGCTGGTCAATAACCTGAAGAGAGCTGGCACCACTGTTTCCAAGATTACTGTGACTAATACACTAAGATGTCATTGTTTAAAGTTGCAAACAAAGGCTAATATTAACATTGATTTTCACAGGTGTTCAAATACTTATTTGCAGCAGTAACACACAAATAAATTATTAAAAAATCATACATTGTGATTTCCGCATTTTTTCTTTTAGATTATGTCTCTCACAGTGGCCATGCACCTAAAGCCTACCTTACACCTAACGCCTTTCATGCAATTTTACAGTCGCAAACACATTTTCAAAGTCGGGCTAAAATCACGAGAGTCTTGGTAGAGTCGAGTTGCAGTCGCGTCATCTGGATCGTTAAGTGTAAGGTGGTCAGGACTGAAAGTTTTAGTCAGTTTTTTTTAGCATCGAGGCGTTCCGATGAAATCAAACATGTTTAATATTATCACAAGTCATAAGAGTTGAACCCTGGTTGACCCGAGCAAATACTGTTGGGAACCAATAGGAGAGCTATGGGAAGCCGCAAAGGCAAATAGTAAAAACACGAATGTCTGGCAGGTAGAGCTCGGAAACTATGGTTCTCCTGGACTGTAGAAAAAAAGGAGAATGGAGCTGTGGAGCGAACAAGAGTGTTTTACCATTTACTACACAACGGAGACGAAAAGGGAAAAAGTGAACAAATTGGTGAAACCTTCAAAATCCCAGGTGAGTGTGCTATGCTAAAGCTAACTAGCTAACTAAACACTACTGAATGGGGCTATTTAACAATAATTTTGATCTTAAAAGTTAGTTTTCCCCAACAGCGTGAAGAAAATGAGGAGCATGCAGACACACATTTGTGTCTTGTCTTATTGTCTTATTGTGCGTTGAGTTATTTTTGATACAACGAAAGCTTTAATAAATACACATTTTGCAGTAATCCTGCTCTTTATTGCATTAATTCTGTGTAAACGAAAGCAGATGGGAAATAATCTCAAAAGAATCTAGTTGCAGTCTTTAAATTAGTGACCCTGCAAGATCCAGTCTTTCCAAAATCTTAACCCTGTGACTAGACTGTGACTAAAAAGTCTGTAGATGTGAGATGGTGTCAGACTTTAGTCTGTTAAAAGTATTTTCAGAATCTTTTCAAAGTCGTTAGGTGTATGGGAGGCTTAAGATGAAAATTTCAGACCCCTCCATGATTTCTAAGTGGGAGAACTTGCAAATTCAGAGTGTTCAAATACTTATTTTCCTCACTGTATATATATATATATATATATATATATATATATATATATAATTTTTGTTAAAACTATGAGATTATTGTAGATAAGTAGAGGTGAAACCTAAAGCTCATTGAGTAATTGTATACAGTAACTAAGTCAAATAAGAACAATAATTTAAATGTGATGAAAAAAAACAGTGTGCCCAGTGTCACTTAGGTACCACAGTGTGCCACTGTCATTTTTTCAGTTGCCAAGAGCAGCAACATCTGTGAAGAAATGTTTGATGTCTTTTATAATAAAGTTGTGTATTAAACTTGACTGGAATGTCACAGATGCCACATGGCAGGGTTTGCTTCACATATAAATAAGTGAGCACACCAGTCAGTTGTAGCAGAGTACAAAACGATTGTAAATGACACGATTTGACTGAGGAACTACAGGGTGTAATAATAGGGTGCTGGGTGAAGAGTGATAGGAGGGTGATATTGGAAGCTAACTTTGTTCTAGAGCCACCATAGTCAAGATGTACTGAGAATGGACTTCTCATACACTGGTTGCTTCCCAATGACATAACAGTGGAGACCTACAAGCCATTGATGCTATAGAGGAACAATTACTCCTGCAAGTGTAGTTATTCCCCCTATTAGGTAAGTGGTCATAATATGTTGATATCATTTGTGTTGGAATTTTAAAATATAGTATGTTTCTGAAGCTTAAAAGAGAAAGCAAAATGAATATCCCATATACGGTAAACTCCTAACCTGCTCCATGATGTCTTTAACCTTGTCCTGCTCACAGTCGAGGATAACCCTCCTCTCCTTCTTGGTCTCCAAGTCCTGAAAGAGTGAGCGGTAGGCCTCGTCCTTTCTCTCATCCTTCATGTTGCCCACATTGATAGCGGTTACCTGCCACTTCCTCTCTGCTGCTGTGTCCAGAACCACCTGTAAAGTGGTCAGTCCTGTCAAAACAGAAACAAGTTAGGATAGAATTACAGTCAGGAAGACAATCTGTTAAGATATTTAATATTTACAATACAGTAGATATTACATTCATTATCAGTCAAATGAATAAGTTAAGTTAAATATCAGATCATATGGACAATAGATTTATACATTACAAATTTAAAGCAACATCACTGATACACCACTTTGGTCTGTTCCATCTTCCGTAGAAATCAGCCAATTATTACAATTGTGTATCTGCTTGCATCTGAATTATTTTTGTATTATTTAGAGCACAACTTTCAAAGATCACTACTGCTTATAGAGTATATAAGTAAAGTGTTATTGTAATATAGTATAGTACAGCACTCTGGTGAAAGACATTGGTAACAAATACAATATCCTGTCATGAATTGACATCAGAATAAAAAATATTTGTATCAGTGAAATTGTGAAACCAGGAATAAAAGACACCTGCTTCAATTAAATGCAGTTGGAATTGACAATGATCCATCAAAATGATCAAACAAATCAATAATGGGGTTAAACACTAAGCAAAGCCGAAGGTATACAATAGTCTCGATGCTTCGTTAAACGTCATGAAGGGATGTGTTGAGGAAATTAAAGCGATGAGGACACCAGTAGATATTTTGAAATTGATCGCTTGGTGATAGTAAATCAACCAAAACTTGGTAAAGGAATCAGTCCTGGAATGTTCTGGAGTTGCCCCTAGATGTAGTCTGACATCATGCCTTCACTTTTTTACAAATGACACCTATCTAAAATAGTTTTTTCCCAAGTGTTATACAAGCTTTTGTTCTGCACAAACACAGCAACAACAGAGTCAAAACAGTAAGAGTGTCATAAATCTATATTTCGATTAAATCTGCTCTAAACTTAGACTTTCAAAAAACCTGTTTTCAAATGGGCTGATATTGTGAAAAACACATTCTAAACATTTCTAGCCAAGATTTTTGAAATCTGAACTGAATAAACTGAGGTGTTACGTATAGAAATTGTATGTGGTTTCATTTCTAAAGCTTAATCATTGTGACTTGACATGTGTTTGACTCATTTAGTGGTCCATAGATTTAATATTTATGAGATTTGTTTACACTCAGGTGAGAGCTCTTTGATCAGATTCACATTCCACACATTCTGGTAATTAACATATGAATGACAGATCATGTCATTTGGCATTTGGCGGGAAAAAAAATTGCAACTGTCTGACTCCCTCTCACATATGTGTCTCTGCTTATTTAAGCTCCTCTCACAAATATCTAAAATATATTTTGATTCAAGCTATATATATATATATATATATATATATATATTTATATAAAGTACACCCTCTAATGTTTCTGGCTTATGTTTTGTTTTGTTTTTGTGGAATTTCATTAATATTCCAGACTCCAGAGTATTAAAGAAAGAAGAAGAAGATTCTGCACAAGAGCAGAGCAAAGATACGACAAGAAAGGGTTTCAAAAGCTTGTCAGTACTTACAGAAATCACTTATTAGAAGTTATCAAGGCAAAGGGATGTTCTACCATGTAGTGAGCTACGGGGGTTGAATAATTGCATACGTCAAGAGAACTATATTTTTATTTAAATTTAAAATTATATCAATGTGTTGTCAAAACTGCTTGTATGTATTCTTTCTTTTTTACTGAGACTTATTGTTATATTTATTCATTCAATTCTATACACATCACCATAAAACCTTGTAAGGTGAAGCGAGTTGAATATTTCTTTGTAAGTGAACATAGTCAGAGGATGTGATCTCTCAGTATTCCTCTGCATGATACAACATAACACATGTCCTCTCATTTTTTTTTCTCAACCCAAATACTTTGCTTTGGTGTAACACTGCTTGGAAAATCATTACGGGTTTTTTCAGTGTGAAGTGATTGATTTGACACAGAAAACAAGAGTCTAAAATTGTCATCTAATTTTTATCAGTAAAAGGGACAATGAACAACTGTGGCAATTGATTTAGTATGACAAGACTGTAAGCTGGTTCAAGGCAAGAAGGCGAAAAGTTGGAATTGCCATAGAACACCATGTCTCAACAAGCATAATAAATTGAGAATTTAGATTTTTATTTAGAATTCTGTGCACATGCTATTCATCAGACTTCTTACCAATGGTATCATGGTAACATTATCCTATTATCTTGTTCTACCACTACCACAAACCAAAAGCTTACATCTGTAAAGTGAATACACTGTAATTGTAATCAGTCTTGAATAGAGCTTCACCTTATTTTTCCCTAATAAATTAGCCTAATGTTCGATGAACAAAGAAATAAACAAACAAACCTCAGTAAGGTTGACAACAAAAGCATTTGTTGAGAAAATTAAGTCTTTTTGCTTTGAAAGTTGTCTTAACAGATTTTTTTTGTGTGCATCAAATAAAAATAACTCGCTTTCTCAATCAATGAGGCTTATTGGAAAATTGGTGTTAAATATGTTTTATCTGCTCTAAAAAATACAGCATTTAAATCCTTGTTCCAACGGATCATTACCTCTGAGTTAGACATAATGATTGTTTTCTTTGAGGCAAATGAGAGAATGAGAGCATTACATTCATTCTCATTGAGAATGTCCCAAAACTCTAAGAATTTTAAAACGCCTGGTGGGTTAGTAACTCAGACACATGTAACCTCATCAATGATGTTTTTGAATGGAGAAACAATAGAGCACAAACTTTTTCCTACCTTTTTTAATCATTCAAAGGTTTTCTATTTGGCCTTTGAACAACTGGTAACACCATACAAGTTACAGAATATATAGAAACTCTTTAACAGTATATTCTATTTTCAATATATCAATGGTACATTGTTATATATTCCATTTTCATATGGACGTCTTTAACATCCCAGACAGAAACATTCCTGTGACCTTTACTTCATCTCTCAGATTACATTCCAGCCCACTGCTCACACATGTTTATTCACCTTTAGACTGGACGTCCCTGCTGTACATTCTGACTGGCCACAGAGGTCTTCATAGAGGCACTGAGACTCATGGCCTTCAACAACACACTCAGAATACATGAATTCATATGAGAGTCAGAGACATATCTGAATGTTTGCTTTAGACGAGTCAGCTTTCTTTTGTATTACTTTTTCCAGCAGCAACTTAGTAATATTCCAGTGTTTAATGTGGACTTTAAAATATGAAGTTCAACAACAATTTGAAAATATGAGACAAATTGACTGATCTATTAAATTGCGAGAAATATTTCTGTATTTTTATTTAGCATGTAGTTCTACATTCCATATTTACTAGGGTGGTGTAGTGATTAAAAAATAAAAGTAGATTAAATATAAATAAAATAAAATATAATGGTTTTGATTCAAAACATGTTTGATATAGAAGTGGCTGAAATTTGCCTTGTTACTATATTACTGTTTCAATTTCAGTTTATTACAGAATTCACCATCATAAATACTGGACAGTGTCCTGATCTAAGTCTTGACCCTCAGGAGTCTGAGGGTATTTCAGATACTCTGATGTAGTCTGACATGCCTTGACTTTTTCATAATTGGCACATCTAATTTTTTTTTTTTTCAAAGTATTACACAGGCTGTTGTTCATCACTACTCAGCAACAAGTGTCAAAACAGTAACAGTGTCATAAATCTATATTTGTATTAAATCTGCTCTAAACTTAGACTTCCAAAAATCTATTTTCAGATGTGGTGACATATTGTGAAAAGGCACACTCTAAACATTTCTAGCCAAGACATTTGAGCTCTGAACTTAATACTGAATTGTCTGCTTCACAATAGTGCTTTTAATTTTTAGAAATTGTATGTGGTTTTAAAACTTAACATATGGGTTAACACTGTGTTTTCACTCAGTCACAAATCCTACATTGAATATTTATAAGATTGGTGTGAAGCACTCAGGAGAGGTCTATTGTTCAGGTTCACCTCAGGTGAGAGGCCTTTGTCAACATTCCACAGATTCCTGGCCGCTGCAACACACCATTCAAATGTCTGGAATTACCATGTCATTATCATATGAATTTTTTTAAGATACAAGTGTTACCCGCAGAATCAAGTCCAATCTCATGTGCTGTACCCCTTCTTGCAACCTTTTTGAAAACATTTGATAGTAAGAAATTTTTAAACTCTTAAACCTATTTAATTTTAATAACATACATACAGTAATTATGTAAAAAAAATTGATAGTAAAATGTTTAAACTCTTAAATTTAGATAATTTTAATAACATACATACAGTAATTATGTTAAATACTGTTAATATTATTTCACATGGACAAAAGGCCCAGCCTTTCACAGCCCATGATCCGCATATGCGAGTGCCAGCCGTGAACATAGATATGGGGACTTGCTGCTGCTTCTGAGTGAAAATTGTTTTGTACTGAAC
The DNA here is from genome assembly GCA_036984385.1 of Crenuchus spilurus. Lineage (NCBI taxonomy): Eukaryota > Metazoa > Chordata > Actinopteri > Characiformes > Crenuchidae > Crenuchus > Crenuchus spilurus. Next base: position 31,628 of record BRDA01009153.1, read on the forward strand.
TGCAAAGAAAGAACCATACTGGCATCCTATTCTTCAGCCAGTTGCTGAATTTCTTGGCAGCAGTCGGATGCCGAATGATGGAAGAAGAGAGATTTTACTGTACAGTGCGCATTATGCATCTGTAATACACAGTGCATCGAATTCCCCGCAAATTTCAAATACTAGAGCGAGAATTCCCCAAAAATGATTTTACACTAATATTTATTGAAATCTGAAATTTTGTTATGCATTGGTAAAGTATATATGTGTGTTTCTTAATTCAAAACATGTCTTTTTTCATAATTTAGGATGGTTTGGGGATGTTTCACAGGACTGGAATGGATTAAACCTATTTCAGTTATTTTAAATGGGAGAAATTTGTTTGATATACGAGTTGACTGACTTATGAGCTCCGTTACAGAAGAATTAAACTCGTATCTCAAGGTACCACTGTATATATTTTGATTCAAGCTATATATATTTGAAAGTAGACCATGTAAGGTTCCCAGAGTATGTTTTGTTTTGTTTCTAAGATAAAATCTCAGTGATATAGGTGTTTTGCGGAATTTTATTAATATGCAGCTGGGACAGTCGACTACAGAAGGTTAAGCCACAAGGTAATTTGTTAACTCCAATATTACCACAAGCTAATATAATAAATTATATTAAACAAAACAATGTGCTGTGATGATACATAATAAAATGAGATACACTGTACTGATTTTATTTGCACTGATTTCCAAAACATACAGATTTCTTTTTTATTATAAGGCCTGTCAAATATAATATGTCAATTATATGATAATCTTTATTGCTACTAATGCATTGTTTTACTGTGCACTGTAACTGTACAAGCTCATTCAGAGTCTTTTCAGATCATATCAGATGTCTGCACCTAAGTATTGTGATTCCACAGCCCTGGTTCCCCATCTCATGTGTTAATATGTTTGGCTTAAATGTTCCCTTATGTCCCACAGATGTTGTTGGTCATTGTAATGTCATCAAGTGTATTGTAATGTCTTTATGTATTGTCAAGTTGATTCACAGCCTGGCCCCAAGTGGCTCATCAGGCTAAGACACTATGACTAGAGTATTGCGAGTTTGAATCCTGATCATGCTGTTTGCATTAACAGCCGGGGCCAGAGAGAGCAAACATTGGATGTACTTTCTCTTTGCAAGTAGATGGCTAATGATTGGTCCATCAGAGCTGGGGATACTGCGCATTTCTCTGAGTATGTTGGCACCCCAGTGATGGTATATTGTAAAATTGGCAAATATATTAAAATGTATTTAATATTAAAAATTATTTAAAAATTAAAATATAAAAAAATTCAAATATTAAATAATAAATATTAAAAAGTTTTTATTCAAGTTCACAGCTAAGGATTTCTGTTTTGCTAAATTCTGCAACAGACTCCTCCACCCTTCCTCCCAATTTCATAGAAATATATTTCATTAAAGTATTGTTTGTCTGAGACTATATTTGAATTTGAAGTCTCAATTTAGTGTCAATTTGGTGATTTTTGATGATTAGCTATTCAAGATAATGTCTTGTAATAACTATGAAATATTTTACAGCTCTATTTACTATATGAATATATTGTTATATTATTAATATGTTATTATTATTATTATTATTATTATTATTGTTATTGTTATTGTTATTGTTATTATTATTATTAGTAGTAGTAGTAATGTTATGCATATCCTAACTTTACAAAAAATAATTGTCAAGTACAATATAATGCACACAAATCATAATAACTGATTACAAACCATTAAAGCATTACCGTCCCAAACCAATTAAGCAGCAGGAATTGAAATGAAGTAGAAACCTCAATGTGGCATCTGATCTTAGAAAAACAATCCTGTTTTTTTCTGACCATATAGAGCACAGATACAGGATAGTAAAGATTAGCAAGCTGAGATAAACTGAGAACCAACTATTGTATTAAATGCTCAAGAATAAGCACAGAAGAGAGGCCCTGGAGGTTCAGAGTCCTTCATTATGTCTCATTTTTCACATTCTATTTCTATCGATTTTTCACTTCAAACCAACAGAAGTTATTCTTTTGAGCTCATTAGTGGAGGCTAGCTCCAGTTCACTGTCTGTCTGCCTCTTTGTCTTCCACTCTCACAGTCTTTATGTTCATTGATCCATTACGTTATATAATCTCATTGTCTATTTAAACTATACAGCTGAGCTTTAGCACTCTCGTCTGAGGTGTGAGGCTGAATTAATTAGCCACCCCAATTATGAAGAGGTCATGGATTAGGAACAGAGGGAGCGACCGCAAGTCTATATTTTTTTCTGTGTGGTAGGCTTTTTGTTGGCGATTACATAAAAAAGAAAAAAAGAAACCCAAAACTGGAAAGATGCTATATTAGACCTAAAAGCTCTGTCTGGAGAGAGCAGTAAAAAACGACAGAAGTGAGAGGCAATTAATAACGGACTGCTTTACCCGTTAAAGCAGATTCTTACTAAAGAAAAGAGCAAGGCACAATCCAATCCAATCTGTCTTTAATTGCAATTAGAGACCTGCTGCAACACTTGTAAGAGGATTACTTGCCGTGGGCCCAGAGGACACCACTGCAGTTCAAGCCTGATTTCCCCCAAAACAAAGTAAGGGACATTCACATCTCCCAGCAGACAACATGACACATTCAAATGTCCAAATATGGCTTCCATTGTTCAATAGTTTTAATGCTGATCATTGTCCCTACACAGTAAATATACCAGTGTTAAATCAACACTATTAGAGTTAAACTAATACCCTCAGTGTTAATTTAACTCTAATAGTGTTGATTTAATGCTGGCATATTTAGTGTGTAGTGACATCAAACCATATTTCTTAGTTAGTAATGATATATTTGAATAATACTTGGTCAACAGATGTGCTGAAACAGACCAATAATACATGAGATACAGGGTGAATGATAAATATAGCTTATGACAAGAGATTGGCTACAGTATGTACACACAGACTGTGATTGACCTATAAGATACGTGGACTACAAAAAGTGGTCAGTTAGTGGAAGTACAAAGTGCATTCCTTACAAAAGGCCTAAATTGACATAAAAAAATTGGTAACAGTTTTTAATAAAACTACTAGGATTTATAAATGATTTACATTGAGTTTGTTAATGGTTCCTCTTTATAATAAGCCTACCCTTATAAAGAGATTATGAATGGTATACATTTAGTTACTCTTATCCCTTTCCAATAACACAGCCTTTATAAAGGCCTTATTGATGGTTTAACTTTAGTATATTAATGCTACCATCCATCCATCATCATAACTGCTTAATCCTGGTCAGGGTCATGACAAGTCCCTCCTTCAATGAACACTGGGCAGGGCATTACACCAATTTACTGTAGCCAGGACAGGGTGCCAATCCATCACTGAACATACACTCACACCAGAACAATTTAAAAACCAATTTACTAGAGAGAACAGGAGAGCCAGGAGGAAACCAATGCAGACATGAAATTCCAGACAGACTCAACTTCAGACAAAAATTCCACCCAGATGCAGACTCAAACCCAATACCTCAATTAATGATACCACATTAAAATATGGCTATATAATAGTTTATGAATGGCTTAACCTTAGTCTATTAATGGTACCATTTAACAATAAGACTACCATCATAAAGGGTTTATGTACTGTAAAGGGTTTATGATTTAATGTAAATTTAGTTTATTAATGGACATTATTTAGGTCATTAACACTTTGACACATCTTAAATAAGCACTTTTATTTATCATTAACAAATCATAAATAAGCAGCTATAATGCTTAAAAAGCAAAATGGCATGTTGCTTACTAAAGAGTGACCCCACCCTCACCGTCTCTGTTAAATCTCAGATCTTGCTGCTTACTCAGTCAACACTACATTTGTAAGCATCATCAGATACTTTGCACACGTCTGTATCATTTAACCACCAGCAATGCTTTAAAATTCATTAAGTGATACATTTTCTAAATTCACATTTACATCAAGTTTTAGCAAAATTGCTATGAACCTCTTCCTCATTATTTTCACTATTTAGCAATGTGTCATTTCATGATCTAATTAACTGTTAATTAACTAAATTTAAACCTTAAAATTATTACATTTAAATAAATGTTATTCATAAACATCTTTATTAGTATAGTTTTACTGTATAAAGTGGTACCAAGAGTTTTTCATAACCTAGATTATTTAAAATGACCAAATAAATCCATTAACATATTGGCAACCACTTAAAGCCTAATTAAATGAATATCATTACAACATGCATTTACAGAGTGCATTCAGTATACACTCTTTCTCTCTCTCTCTCTCTCTCTCTCTCTCTCTCTCTCTCTCTCTCTCTCTCTCTCTCTCTCTCTCTATCTCTCTCTCTCTCTCTCTCTCTCTCTCTCTCTCTCTCTCTATATATATAGAGATGTATATATATATATATATATGTATATAGTTTAATTAAGGTGAGCGGGGGTTTGAGCCAGCCTGTTGTTGTTGAGAGGGGAATAAGACAAGGTTGCTGTTTGTCAGGACAATTGTTTTCACTAGCGATAGAGCCCCTACTGCAGATGTTGAGGAGAAAAGTAAGGGGTGTTACAGTTACAGCGAGTGATAGGAATCTCTCCTTCTCAGTGTCTGCATATGCTGACGATGTAACCGTAATAGTGAAAGAAAAGAAAGACATAAAACATCTACAAGATAGCCTTTTACTGTATGAACAAGCATCATCAGGCAAAGTTAACTGGAGGAAGTGTGAGGCACTGTGGTGTGGGAGAAGTGGAGATCTCCCTAGTTTACCTGGAGGTTTAGTGTGGGGAAGAAAAGGGCTAAAAGTACTGGGAATTTACCTGGGCTTGGAGGAGAT
>BRDA01009153.1:37076-74896 GCA_036984385.1 Crenuchus spilurus
ATCATCAAACAGACATATTACAAAGCTGAACACAAGAAGATTATGAAATATGCACTTTTACGTCCATCCCAAACATGTCTAATCATACTGTACAAATACCACAGCTGTAATGATGCATTCAGCCCACAATCTGACTTGGCTTGCAATACTAGTCTCACAATTTGAACAATACTTCTGAACATCTGAATAATGAAAATGCTGAATTAGTGTCACTACATGCTGTACTACTGAGGCTATAGTCATGGCTTAATTTGTGCCAGAACAAGCTGTATCTAGATTAGGCACCTCAGTGACCTATTTTAGCACCTTGTAGACATGTATTATGAAGTACACTGCAACAATCTGTATCTGTAAAAATCAGGTTCATATTTCCTGAGAACTTATTAGAATGGATTAATTGAATTCAAAAGCAGTGATACCTGCCATGCCACAAACTCACTTTCACTTTTTTCACAGACACTGTACAACACAGACACTGTTTATCACTCTCAAATGTGCTTCTGCTGTTGTTATTCATTGATAGTCCTGTTGTAGTCCTGATGTAACTATTTTAGTCATGTTCAAAACAAGAAGCAAACTTTCAATGAAAATAATGTTTTTATTTATTTATTTAGAAATACATTTCTGTTCACTCGTCAGACTGTGTAGTTTTTTTTTTTTTATTGAGATTTTTTTAATTGAGTTTTTATTTAGTGTCACTTTACCATATAATTGCAATTAATCACAGTCAAATGTTAAGCTTGACAGCATTATTATTATTATTATTATTATTATTATTACAAAGTATTATTATTATTATTATTATTATAAAGTATTCATTCATTCATTATCACACCTGCTTAATCCTTATCAGGGTCGCAGTTAGTCCCCTACCCCCTCACTGGGCGCAGGGCTAGAGCATTACATTAGTCAAATAAGCCCAGGACAGGGCACCAGTCCATCGCTGGGTGACACACACACACACACACATACGGTACCCAATTTACCTGACCTCCATGTTTTTGGACTGTGGGAGGAAACCGGAGACCCCGGAGGAAACCCACGCAGACACGGGGAGAACATGGAAACTCCGCTCAGATGGGGAATCGAACCCAAGACCCCAGCGCTGAGAGCCAAACATGCTAACCACTAAGCCACCGTGCCGCCCTATTACAAAGTATTATTATTATTATTATTATTATTATTATTATTATTATTTATATTATATTATATTATATTATATTATATTATATTATATTATATTATATTATTATTTATTATTTCTAGACACCCAAGGACACTTTACAATTGACACACTTAATATAATTGACAATAATTCTATTGACAATTATATTAATAATATAATTGGCATTAGACTGAATATAGATTAAATATGCAGTGTCACATCCAAAAATTTGATTATTGTGAAAAAGTTCATTGTTGTTCATAATTTAATTCAAAAAGGTAAACTTTCATATTTTATATTCATTACATGTAAAGTGACATATTTCAAGACTTAAAAATGTTACTCATGAAATCCAGAAACCCAGAATCTGTCATTATTAGAATATTTTATTTGGAGTTTAGAGTAAAAAAAAACTATTCAAACAGTATCAACATTAAAATGAAAAAAGCTTAAAATGTGTCACTTTACATGTAATAAATATAGGAATATAACATTTTAAATTCATTTAAGAACAGCAATGAACTTTGTTTCACTGTATTCAAATTTTTCTAGAAGCACTAGTATAATTATCATAACTTTTTGGCACCAAAATAGTTGAAATATCAAATAAAATATCTATATTTATATTGGGAACTTGAGCAAGACACCTGACCCCCAACTGTTCCCTGGGCAATGAGCTTTGGTACGTTTGTTCACTGCTCCCTAGTGTCTTCACTAGTGTGTGTATGTGTGTGTGTGTGTGTGTGTGTGTGTGTGTTTCAATGGACAGATGGGTTAAATAAGGAAGACAAATTTATAAGTGTGAAAACACATTTTCCAATACACTTTCACTTTCACAGTACTGAGCTTTAAGCATCTCCTAAAGATGTTAGCACGCAATATTATTTTGTTTGAGTACTGCTTAGGGCTCAGAGACCTCATCATTTAGAAGATAAGTCCGGACTGCGTTACATGTGTACAACTCTGATACATTTGTACTGTCCTGAGCGTGACTAAATTAAAATGATTTTACTCAAATATATTTGTGAAGAAAGTTGCTCCATTTTAAGTTCTCTTTAGTCCTTTACATCTTGTTCCTACTTCTTTATGTTTTATGTCATTCTATTGTGCTGGCTCTGCACCTGGGCTATTTTGCAGTTGCTCACATTTCTCACTTTGGAGATTTTATTTTAGACCAAAATAACCTAAAAAAGACACAATTACAGGACATAACAGACTCTTAATTCCCATCTTGAGAGGTGCTGTATGTGCTAAGATATTCCACTGCAGTTCTACAGGGAACTCAATGCATTTAACTCAGGTTTTGGACCAGATACAATTTTAACTTAAATTACTTCTGAGCAGAAAAGCACAGTGGTGCACATTTTGAATTGCATATTAGTGATGGGTGATGTCTGTCTAACTGATGTCTACATGTAAACATGACCAACAATGACACTGGGGTGTTCAGGACTGTCTTGGAAATGCTCTATAAATGTCTATTTACTATCCTTTACACTTTCTTCAATGACTACTTAGTAATTACTTTTAATGATTTAAAATGTCTATTTTTGCACATTTGTGTTCATTCACTGTCCCGTCTGGTTATGATGTATCATGGTCTACAGAAATCCATTAGATATCACATATTTCTATTTTATAAAAAAGAAGAAAAAAAAGTTTAACTATATCCCAGTTGTGTATTTTCTTTAGTTTCTATTCATTATTTGTAGAAAACTAGATTTTAATATTATTTTTGCTCTTTCTATAGAAAAATGTGCAGGTCAAGATGCTGGTTAGTTAGTCTGTTACCATTCATGCATAAATACACTGTTACTTTTTTACTGAACGGCACTCTTCACTGACAAATTAAGAAAACAACAAGTTGTTATATAAATAGAAACGTGAGTGTAAACAGCTATATGAATTTGAAGAATAGGTAGCCTAATGTTCCCAACAATGAGTGTTAAAAATGAAAGTTAAAGTGAAAGTCAGTCACAGTGACATGCCAATTTGGCTTTAATGAATAGGAATGAAAGTGGCTATTGTCCCAAGTATACTACATACACAGTCATACACAAATATTATGACCACCCCTGTTTTGGAGTGAACTTGGCCCTGGGACATCACAGGGTTTGCTGTATGTATAAATATGCAAGCACACCAGTCAGTTGTAGCAGAAGGCAAAAAAATTGCCTGGGGCAAAGGACATGATTAGACTGATGTCCAAAAGGTCATGATAATAGGGTGCCAGGCATAAGGTGGTAGCATCTTGGAAACCACTGACTTTGTGGGATGTTGTAGAGCCACCATAGTGAAAGTGTACACTAAGTGGCAATGGCTTAACAGTGGTGCCCCACAGGTAATTGATGCCAGAGGGGAATAAATATTCTGGCAAGTGGTACAAAGCAATCAATGGTCCAAAGTGGACCACTTAAAATCAATGGGGAAGGACCAATGAGGAATTTTTCAGCGATACTTGCTAGCATCATCTGAGCCAACAGGGTTTATTTCCACTATTAGGTAGGAGGTCATAGTATTCTGATATGGCTGTGTATATCAGTGAGCACACTGTGAGAATGCATCAGTGCCACATTTTAGAAATGCTCATGTAAGATCAAATTCTATAGGATTTAGAGAACAACATCAAGCACCCCTTATCTCAAAGCACTTAGCACTCAACCCTTGCAGCCAGTAAACACAACCAGACAGAAAAAGAAACTAGACAGTGAGGCACAATGACAATGTGTTTAGTATACACAAACAAAAACATCCAAGACCAGAAGAGCCTTCAGCAAGCTGTCTGCTTTGACCTCGAGCAGGAAATAGATCATTTGTTTATTGCAGTAACCGAGACATTTGTCAGAATTTAATGTCCACTAATGCGTTTTACAACTCTTCCTCGCCATGAGTTATATACCATAAGCACATCTTAAGCTGTAGTCTTAATTCTGCCTCTTTGGAAAGTCCTTCAAAGTGAGGCACTTGTACAAAGACTGCTCATTCACACAGTTTGTCTTTCACCAATGTGTGTTTATAATGCTTCAACCCAACCCATCTTTTAAGGATAAAGAGTAATTACAGTGAGGAAAATAAGTATTTGAACACCCTGCGAATTTGCAAGTTCTCCCACTTAGAAATCATGGAGAGGTCTGAAATTTTCATCTTAGGTGTATGTCCACTGTGAGAGACATAACCTAAAAGAAAAAAATCCAGAAATCACAATCTATGATTTTTTAATAATTTGTTTTTGTGTTACTGCAGCAAATAAGAATTTGAACACCTGCCGATCAGCAAACATTCTGGCCCTCAAAGACCTGTTAGTCCGCCACTTATTATTCTAAATTAGAAGCACCTATTTGAGGTTGATAGCTGCATAAAGACACCTGCCCACCCCACACAATCAGTAAGACTCCAACTACTAACATGGCTAAGACCAAAGAGCTGTCCAAAGACAACAGAGACAAGATTGTAAACCTTCTCAAGGCTGAAAAGGGCTATAGGGCAATTGCCAAGCAGCTTGTTAAAAAAAGATCAACTGTTGGAGCAATTATTTAAAATGGAAGAAGCTAAACATGACTGTCAATCTCCCTCTGACTGGGGCTCCATGCAAGATCTCACCTCGTGGTGCATCAATGATCCTAAGAAAGGTGAGGAATCAGCCCAAAACTACACAGGAGGAGCTGGTCAATAACCTGAAGAGAGCTGGCACCACTGTTTCCAAGGTTACTGTGGCTAATACACTAAGACATCATGGTTTAAAGTCATGCATGGCAAGGAAGGTTCCCTTTATTGTTTTAAAGAATATTGTAATGCAAGAGCAATATGCAAAAACAATATTCTATAGCATAACAAGTACCTCCATTCCGATTATTCACTATAGCATTGTAAGTTATGATGACATGCAGATGTTTGATCACACCTAGTCAAAATGTATTATTCTGTCAATACATTGTACACATTCATAATGATTTACCTGCTATTATACAACTGTCTGTTCCTGTGTGTTTCACCACGCACAGCAAAATGCACATACATAAAATTATTATTAGTATTTACCCCTATATTCCAAAGTGACAGTCTAAGTCTTAATCAGACATTACTTGGGAAATGTGTCAACTATTATTCTCAAGTCAGAGTAGTTAGGGATAGAAGAGAGAGGCCTGGATTAAATATTTGGAATTGGAATGGAATAATTAGGAAATAAATAGAGAGGTTTAGTATAGAATCAAGTATTTAAAAATACAATAGAGTCAGGAATGGAATAGGTGGCTTCTATTATAATAGAGTAGTTAGGAATAAAATAGATTATTTGTAAAATAATATAATATTTAGGATTAGGATAGTTCAGAAAAGCCCCCGTCCTCTGGCAGGTCCTGGTCTTTTAAAGGGGATTCCCATTGTACCCTCAGGCTGAACCTGTTTTCCTTTTTCCTTCTCTAACACTTCTAATTCAAGTCATCAGTTAATTATTAAGCCTTCAATCCACTGACACAGGCAGTCTAGAGCAGAAAAAACCCATTAAATTCTGCAGTATATTGATTCAGCAGGACTGGAAATAGGAAAATACTGACATGTTTTTGGCAGGAAAAAAGTACTGAGACTTGAAATATAACCTCGAACTCCATAAAGACATTTCTGCTAATGCAGTAAGTGGACAGTAGATGGAAAATGTTAGCTATGCTAGTGAAATGATAGTTATGCACCTAAGAGCACAACAAACTATTCCTTTCTTCCACCAATACATGCAGTAGTTTGACATACAATTATGTTGAATAGACAAAAAAGAGTTAATCAGGTCTGAAGTCAAGAGTTCAATGAGAGAAAGTTCACATAATATTCAAGTACATACTTCATTACATAGTGACAGTGCAAAATAAATTATATTCATACTTGAGTTACATTCTGCATTGATAGATATCAATTTGTCCACATGATTTTTTGATACTTTCTTTCTGCAGTATGAATATTTAAGCATAACAACAAGTTTCTCATCAACTTCAAACACAAATAAATATTTTTCTAGTGATAAATATGGTATTAATTGAAAGTTCTGTCTGCATTTCCAAATATCTCTGGTTATTTGGTTTGGTTATCACCAGCATGACTAAGATAAAAGATAAAAGGTCAAAATAAAGTAGTTGTAAAGTGTAGTGTCCTACCTCGGTCACTGTCATACAGGTAGGCAAATTTGTCCCACTTGTAGTACTCAATGAGGCTGAGCAGTGGGCCTTTGATGTCCGGTCTCATCTGGAGGATGAATTGTTGGGTGCCATCCAGTGGAAAGCTGGGGGTGATGAAGGAGACATGGAGCGTCCCACAGAACGATGTTATCGTGTTCACTGACTTCTTATCGTAGAATCCAAAAATCGCATAAACTCCTCTGGAGAACTGGGAACAAACTGAAAAAAGAGATTCAGTTAGAATTAGCATGAGATAAAATAGCATGTTGCATTTGTCACTATGGAATTTAACCATTTCTGAGAAGACAATTTGTATCAGATGCCAGAGAGTGAAGTCCAGCGTATTTATTATGAATGTCAAACATTTAAAAGTTTTACAATTAATGAGATTGTTGATTAAACGACTAATCACATTTCTGATCAAATCTGACCGTAAATATTTTTTTTATTTAAAACACTACATAGTCTCATAGGTTGGCATGACACACTTCAATGAAACACAATACACTTCTGAACGTGGAATTACACAATAACAGTATTTTCATCAAGTTTACCACAAAATATTTGTATAGTTTTATACAAGTTTTATAGTGACAAAAATACAGAACTGATATGAGGAGGGGACGGTAAAGATTTAAATCCACACATTCACATATGGAGCACAATTAGTTACCGTAGTAACAACAACAACAACAACAACAACAACAAATATAACAATAATAATAATAATAATAATAATAATAATAATAATAATAATAATAATAATGTCTACTATTAGCAGTAGTAATTTTTATTTATTTATTTATTTATTTTTTATTTTTGACCCAATTCCCCCCCCAATGTAATGGTGGCTAATCAACCCACCCATCTCCTAGGACTCTCCCAATCACTTGTAATGTCCCTGACTCTAGGAGGGTGAAGACTAGCAGAAGCCTCCCCTGATGCATGTGAAGTCAGCCCCCATTTCTTTATGAACTATACATCATCACTGTGCAGCCAACACACTCGGAGGAAAGAATCCCTGAATAATATGAATAAATTCTATGCATCCACAGTGCATCCAGCACATAACTCAACATGAAGTTATGAGTTGCACACGTGGTCAAACAAATGAAAATGTGTTAACAGCATTTTAAAATGATCAATGCTAAAGTGTCATAAAGCAGACTAATTAATAACTATTAATTAATTAACTAATAATTAAATTAATAACATAAACAATAACAAATGAGGGATAAAATAAAATTAATTCAGTTAATATTAAGAATATGTAATATGTAAAAAGAGTTCAAAGAAAATTGATAAATTATTAATATTCATTATGAATTGTTGTATTGCTACCCATATTAATTACCCATATTAATTATTAACCTATTAATTAATCACATTCATTGCATGAGCCGGAAGAGTTTTCATTTTTGCTCTGTTTCTTAGCTTGGTTTTATTAGGATTAACCCAGCAGGTAAGCCACATGTTAGATATGTGTCATCTGTATGACTCAGATTTTTTCTGAGCCGTTTTCTAAAGGCCATGCAGTGAGAAGATCTCATTCTCACAGCCCGCCTTATTTCCTGAGCAGTCAGAAGCTGGCTGCAAATGCAATCTTCTCTCACATGGCCCACACACATGGGACTACTTTCCTCTCCAAACAGCTTTCGTGGAAACGGCACGGAAGCAAATGTTGGAATAAATCCATTATCAGTAATTTCTCTTTTGTTATGAATCCTCTTTGCTTTTCTGGCTTTGTTTTTAGCCATCTTTAGTCAGAAAAAATATATATAGACAGATCAGCCATTACATTAGCACCACCTCCTTGTATCTTCACATACTGACCATACAGGTGCATTTTGTAGTTTGACCCTGTTCTTCAATGACGAGGACCCCCACAGAAGCACCACAGAGCAGGTATTATTTGGGTGGTGGATCATTCACAGCATTGCAGTGACACTGAAGTAGTGGTGGTGTGTTAGTGTGTTAGTTTGTTTTACCCATTGAAATTGGATCAAGCAAAGTTCTGCTGGGGTTTATAAACACTGGGTCCATTTGATGTCCACTTAGTGTTAGACCACCTTATAGCTGTAGCATGTTTCTGCATAGTTTGTTTGTCATTCTCTAGTCCTTCATCAGTGATCACAGGATGCTGTTGACTGGATATTTTGGTTGGTGGAGTATTCTCAGTTCAGATGTCACATTAGTCACGTTTCCATTGTAGTTTTGCGCAAAACTTTATTGATATTCTGTTTTGTAGAAAAAATAATTTGACAAAACAAGTTTCACAATTGTGGTGTTTCCATTAAATGTGAAATACTTTTATAAAATCACGTGTGAATGTGTTTGTTCTCGCGATAAGTCATTACAAACATGGCGGCAGTGGATGTAAACACATACTTCAGCTTTATACATACTGCTACCACGGCACTAGTGCTCATCATCAGCCATCAGAGGAGACGGCGACTTATCGAGGCTTTGGAGCGACAAGCCCCTTATACTTGGGAGCAGCTACGTATGCGGCGTTTTTGGGAAACTGTAGTCGATAATTTTACAGAAGAGCTGTGGATTCAACATTTTAGAATGACACACTCAACTTTTAATGAACTTTGTGATGCTGTGAGATCTCTAGTGGAGCAGCTGCACATTGTCCAAGGATTCTCCTCGTTATTCCAAATATGCCGCGTCATCTTCATCCTCGCACTTTCTATTGTTGTCTTCTTCTTCGTCGTCTTTTTCGCCAATAGAAACATTCGGTTGTTGATCACGTGACTCCCTTGATGCGAAAAAAGTCCATTTGAGTGTTTCCATTACACTTTTGCGATACAAACCAATTTTGATACGACTGAAAAACCACCTCATCTTAGCGCAAAAGACTTTTATCCAAAAACTTGTTTTTTTCGAAATTGTCGTGTTTCCATTAAGCACATTTTTATTCGCAATTCTAATTTACGATATTTCATGGTCAATGGAAACGCGACTGTTGAAGTGGATAAGAACTCCAGCAACACTCCTTAACAGGCCACAATGTTTTGACTAATCAATTACATCTGGGAAATGTGGGAAATTGTGTTAAAAGGATTTTTGGATGAACCATTCGTTTAAGGCCTAATGATGTATGCTGTCCAGCTCCAGGCACTGGAGGCGAACCATAGGTTCATTGAGGAGAGCACTGTCAGCTGGACAATATTGATTGCCCAGAGGCGTGATCAGATGTATTGGTGAGAGAACAGCGCAGAAAACACCACTGAGATGATTTTTGAATAAATCCAGTGACTCATTTCCTTTCCATCTCCACACCTACACACTGACAGTCAGAATCATCATGAGCTGCGTTCCCTGCTGCTGCAGAAGCTGTCAGACCTGAGTGTGGATTAGTGAAGCATGCATTGTGGATACACCTGAAGAAGAGATACAGCGGAGATGTCTTGTAAAGTACAGTGCTCTGTTATGCAACTCTCTCTTGTATTTACTACCTTTAACTATTAGAGCATTGTCTCTTATGGCCCCATTTCAAAGGCCACCCATGACCTTAATCATCTGAGACAGTGTTACCCAACCTATTTAACTCAAACGTGTAACAAGGCCACTCCGGTAGTTTTGTGGTGCAACACTAAGGATGGTCTCCAGGCCAGGTGATTGCACATTTCATAATGGCTGCATTCCTTTTCTCTTTTCAGGATTGGTCAGGAATCAAACAAATCGATCCTGAATTGATTTGTGGGGTCACAAATCGATTTTTTTCTGATTCTTTCAAATCCAAACGAAATACTTTACCACACAGTATTGCACAAGTCATGTCCAGGCCTTTCTTACCCGGGCCGGGTTGACGGTAAAATCCAAAGTGTTTCCAAATGGTTGCTTTCAAAGACCGTGGCTTGGCTTGCATGCCTGTACATAGTCGACGCTGCTTCCTTGTTTTGCCTAGCACTACGGTGGCTGAGAAGGCACATCCGCAACCGCAAAAAAAATTTATTTTTTGAAAAAGAGAATCAATTCTGAATTGTTCAATGTGAGAGACGCGATTCCAGCTCGAAGCAATTTTTTCCTGCACTCTTAATTACTAGTACAGCGTATGTGAGCAGTGCTGTAATCGTGCAGCACCAACTCATCCCTGATTGCAGCATTTATTTAGTTTATATCTTTATGTCTCTTATTGTTTCATTTTGTCATCTGCACACAATGACCAGTCAATCAATCAATCAATCAATCAAATTTTATTTATAAAGCACTTTTTACAACTGATGTCACAAAGCAGCTCTACAGGGTTAGTAATAACAAACATCAAATCATTAATCCCTAATCCCCGGTGAGCAAGCCAACGGCGACAGTGGCAAGGGAAAACTCCCTCAGAGCTGGAGGAAGAAACCTTGGGAGGAACCAGACTCACATGGGGGACCCATCCTCCTCTGGTCTGCTAATTCTAAGTGTGTGATTGTTGTAATGTTCAGGTGAACTGATATGGTGACAGTAGTGGGACAGGGATGATGATGATAGTGACCAGTCTAGGTAAAATTCACTCCAGGTCCCTAAAATTGCTGGGCAGTCATCCATCTGAGTCCATGCCACTAACTCCTGGATTTGGGTGTCCTGTGACAAAATGACTCTCTGACAGGAAGACTACTAGCCTACAGCTGGTTGAAAACATGTTAACCACAGATGTATGACTTTATATATCAAAACAGAACATGACAAACATGAGCATGTTTTAATGATTTAATCCTCAATAAATCATTAATCATCATAGCTCCATCTTTTGCTTTGTTATACCCAAAGCAGCATCTATTATTTATTACTACTATTATTCATTGTTACTCATGAAATGTAACATGCAAGCTTGTCAACACTCAACTTTCACTGTGAAGTTGATTCACATTAGATTCATTGCACATTAGCTGTAAAGCCAGAATACTAGAATATTTCCAGAAATACAAGAATAACAGGCTCAATCACCTGATACACACAAAAATTTAGAACAAATGAGCAAATCCTTACTATTTTGGGCTTAAAACATGTTAGTGTTTTCACATGTAACCTGTACTGTATAGTAACTTCACTTATACAGAACATCTGGGCAATCGAACATTTATACATTTTAGGGTTAGAGTTAGGGTTACCCCTGCAGACTTGTGGAGAACCTGGAAACTCCACCCAAATGGAAATAAATTAATTATTTGCCTATGTTACAAAACAGCTGAATCTTTCAGTTCATTATGAGATAACTAAAAACGGAAAAATCCATAATAAAATTACACCAATGAGCCAAAACATTAAGAGCACTGATGAAGTATATGTATGTTGATTATCTCAAAACAACAGAACATTCAAGAGTATTTTAAACATATTAGCTTATTTGTTTACTTTGATTTATAGAGGGCTGTTGCTTGTATTTCATGCTGATCACATTATGTATATTTTCTTATTTCATTGCACGGCAATGACTTAAGTTTTAGCATTAACTGTGAGAATAATGTATAAACATGGCACTGTTGAAAAGACTGTGTACAAAATGCAGCAGGTGTCATCATCCCCTTTAGCTACATTTATCATTTTATCATGTTCTTATTATCAAATTCAAATTTTAAATCAAATCAAATCAAATTTATTTATAAAGCGCTTTTTACAACTGATGTCACAAAGCAGCTTTACAGGGTTAGTAATAACAAACATCAAATCATTAATCCCTAATCCCCGGTGAGCAAGCCAACGGTGACAGTGGCAAGGGAAAACTCCCTCAGAGCTGGAGGAAAAAAACCTTGGGAGGAACCAGACTCACATGGGGGACCCATCCTCCTCTGGTCTACTAAATATAGATTTCTAGTGACTATTGAAAGTTGTTTTGACTGCTCCACTGTACAAATCACATGACATAAATCAGTTTTACTGAGTCCAAAAATGTATTGATGTTTGTATGTCTCAGACACCTGATGAACATCATGAAGTTCAAGAGTCAATCTTCCACCACAGCTGAAGTATGTCTGGCTGAAATGTTTAATTAAGAGAGAAATACTACGCCATGTGCTGAGACAGAGAGAAGGACAGAAGGGGGGAGAGAGGAGAGAAAGCTATTAAAGACCCTGTCACATATGACTGGTTTCCAATGACACAAGGCCATTAGCATGCTGAAAGAGGACTGCGGAATGAGGCGTTCGGCTAAATTACTTCATGTTGTTGATAGCTAATGCTTCTTTGAGTTTTTTTTCTTCCCAACTAAGTCCTTTCAGTACAGCAAAAAACACATTATCATTTGAAGTACTATGTCCACCTTTAGGCTCTTATTTGCCATTATAAAAAAGTGCATCCATTCATTAGAATAGAAATAATCTGGAGCATATTGCACATTTATTAATGCAAGTGCTATAGGCTTTTACTTGCATCCATTATAATCAAATTAAAACCTGACTGTCCATTAAGGGTGTGCTCTTGGGGTATAGCAATACACATAATTTTAGGCTCAATGTTTGATTCTGAAGATAAAATTTGATTCAATTTTTAATATTTTCTGTCTAAAATTTCAAATTGTAATATGTTCCTGTATTGATTGTACTGGGATATAATAATAAACTTCACAAACTGACTTGGCTCCGAAAAATAGTGTTAATTTCAAAACAACAGCTTATTATTTTATATTATTAAGCAAAATACTGAATGGCTTTCTGGAAAAAAAATTGCCTAAAACTGACAAACAGCAGGCTTATACACAGAACTATACACAGTACAAAAAATCACTGCTATCAACATCCATTTAATGCTGCTAAGTTTGTGCAATAGACTCATTGTTCCCTATAATCAATAAGCACTCTTAACACTTTACAAATTTTAATTTATTAATGTTATGTTTACATTATTATAGTGTGCAATATACATATATTTTCCCTCTAAGTGCAATTGTTTTGTAGTAGACCTACTATTTATAATACAGCTCACTATTTGTCACATACATTATTCTATATTCTCATTTGCACTGTCATGTTTGTTATTTATATGTCATGTTGGTTGTATGTCTTGTGTTTTTGCCATGTTGTTTATCTGCACATTGGAGTTTGGAGAAACGCAATCTCGTTCAGCTATGCACTTATGTTGTAAAGTCTGAATGACAATAAAGTTCACTATCTATCTATCTATCTATCTATCTATCTATCTATCTATCTATCTATCTATCTATCTAAAAATGTACACAAAAGAGCCAAAATGTTAATATCATAAAATATTTATTGTTGTTTATTTAGTTCTATGTTTTGCACAGAAATTTTTCTTAAAGTCTTACATTTTCCTGCAAAAAGTTGATAAACTTGAGAATAAATATTTTTGTTGATGACAGCTATTTGTCCAGGCCCTGAGTAACCATAGTAACCATGATACCCCCTCCACCATATTTCACAGTTGGGATGAGATTTTGGTGTTGGTGTGCTGTGCCTTTTTTCCCCTCACATAGTATTGTGTGTTCTTTCAAAATAACTAAATTTTGGTTTAATATGTCCACAAAATATTTTAATTCTGTGGAACATCCAGGTGCTCTTTTGCAAATTTCAAATGTGCAGCATTTTTTTTTCTTTTTTGGACAGCTGTGACTTTCTCTGTGGTGTCCTTCCACAATCTCTCGTCTTGTTGAATGTTTTACTAACCATAGATTTGTCAATAAAAAATGTTAGCATGTGCCAGAGATTTCTGTATGTCTTTAGCTAATGCTTTAGGATTCTTCTTCATTTCCTTTAACATTCTGCACCGTGCTCTTGCAGTCATCTTTACAGGACAATCACTCCTAGGGAGAGTAGCAACCTCCTAGCAAGTACAGCTATAAGTGACAGTATGAGCAACTCTGTTGTAATGCCATAGATGTAACCTTCCCACCTCTGTCTTGTCCCTGGCCTTGCCTCTGTCCACATGCCTTGTTTGTTGACGTTTTCCATGTGCCGTCTTGACTACACATGCTCGTTTGTTTTCCACATGTCTTGATCATGTATCCACCCCCCATTTCATCATGTAGCACAGCTCTGCCGTGTCATCCCATGTCTAATTACGTTGCTATTTAGCTGCCTCGTGTGTTACAGTCATTGTGAGTCATTGTTTGTCACCATAGTCATGTATTGTCGTCACAGCATTGGATGTGTTTGCCACCCATGTCATGATTTTGTGTCATTGTTTTTATTTCAGAGTCACAGCCACAGTGATTGTTTGTTTTTTAAGTCACAGGTATTGAGTTATTTTCAATAAAGCCTTGTTGTTGTTGTTGTTGGAGCCTCACTGAGCCCATCTCCTCCTGCCTCAGCATTTTTGACAGTAGATATAATGTTACAGTATTTTTAAAATAAGCTAAGTTGGTTGGCAGGTCATGACTGAAGTGTCCTTGAGCAAGGCACCTAACCCCTAAAAACATCTTGGGTGCCACGGAGGGGCTGCCTGTTGCTCCAGGCAAGTGTTCTCACTGTCCCCTTGTGTGTTCTCTAGTGTGTGTGTGTGTGTGTGTTTCACTGCTCAGATGGGTTATATGTGGAGTATGTATATGCTTTAATTGTTCTTTTTTGGTTAGTATACACAGTCTGTGTTCTATAAAGTGCCAAAAAATGGTTCTGCTATTATTATAAGACATAGAATCTTTTTTACTGATACAATCTAGAACCCTTTTTGATAAGAACGTAATTACTTAAGCATCCACTGATTGACTATTAAGAAGTTCTTCAGAATTCATCTCTGGTGTTCACTGGACTGATTTTGACTGGGAGAAGATGTGAGCTGGTCAGCAGGGGGTCATTATGGACACAGACTACGGCTATGATATAAAATCTGCCCTTGTGGGATGAGAGCTGGGTAACCTTGAGAGTGAGAGAGAGAGAGAGTGAGAGAGAGAGAGAGAGAGGGGTTGGGGGGGGGGACTCCTGGAGTGATATATTTAGCTGTCCTCATTAACTGGCCTTATTTTCCTTGATCTGACACATTCTGTTCTTCTTTTTCCAAGACTTGTGAACAAGCATTCTGTATTTAGAGCACATGGTGTGTTTGGAGAAGACACAGGTGAAAAAGAGTTAAAATGTAAATGGATTATATCCAGGGCGACAATCGAACAGCTATTATTGGGCGGCGGACATTCCACTGACATGGTGGTGGTGTGCTAGAGTGTGCTTTACTGGTATAACTGGATCAGAAACAACAAAGCTGCTGATGTTTTTAAGCATCTCGGTGTCACTGCTGGAGTGACAATAGTGCACCAATCAGAACCATCCAGCCAACAGTGCCCTGTGGGCAGGAACCAACACAAACTGTGCAGCAATAGATGAGCTACTGATTCTGACAAGGTGGAACAAAAAGGTAAGTGTGTCTTATGGAGTGGACAGTGAGTGAACACAATGTTTAATATCTGCAGCAGCTCTGCTCTGACTGATCCATTTATATCAGTGCAACGCACAGTAACACACCACCACCACATCAGTGTCACTGCAGCCAAATAATACCTGCACTGTGGTGGTCCTGACCACTGAAGAACAGGGTGAAAAGAAAAAAAACACACACACACTATATATATATATATATATATATATATATACAGTAATATTTAATATTTATATTAAATTGAATATTATGTAACACACTAAGTGCAACCCAGCATAAACATAACTGTCAAATCCTCACCATGCTGATGTCTACAGAAAATGTAATATGATTATTGTACTAGAAATAGGTGTATATAATGTATAGTTGTGTATGTATAGGTTGTGATAATGTGTAGGCTGTTGTGCAGGTCAGTGTGTAGTGGACAAGTGGACAGATTCTATCATTTACTTATCAGCCATGTTCCTGCTGCACACACTGATAACAAACCTGCCCCACTCTCTCTCTCTCGCTCTCTCTCTCTCGCTCTCTCTCTCTCGCTCTCTCTCTCTCGCTCTCTCTCGCTGTCTCTTTCTCTCTCGCTCTGTCTCTCTCTCGCGCTCTCTCTCTCGCTCTCTCTCTCTTACTCTCTCTCTCTCGCTCTCTCACTCTCGCTCTCTCTCTCTCTCTCTCGGCCTCTCTCTCTCACTCTCTCTCTCTCGCTCTCTCTCTCGCTCTCTCTCTCGCTCTCTCTCTCTTTCTCTCTCGCTCTCTCTGTCTTTCTCTCTCGCTCTCTCCCTATCTTTCTCTCGCTCTCTCTCGCTCTCTCTCTCGCTCTCTCTCTCTCTCGCTCTGTCTCTGTCTCTCTCTCTCTCTCACTCTCTCTCTGTCTCTTTCTCTCTCTCTCTTTCTCTCTCGCTCTCTCTCTCTGTCTTTCTCTCTCTCTCTCTCTTTCTCTCTCTCGCTCTCCCGCTCTCTCGCTCACTCCCTCTCTTTCTCTCTCTCTCTCACTCTCTCTCTCGCTCTCTTTCTCTCGCTCTCTCACTCTCTCTCGCTCTTTCTCGCTTGCTCTCTCGCTCTCTCTCTCTCTTTCTCTCTCTCTCGCTCTGTCTCTCTCTCTCTCGCTCTCTGTCTCTCTCTCTCTCTCGCTCTCTCTCTGTCTCTCTCTGTCTCTCGCTCTGTCTCTCTCTGTCGCTCTCTCTCTCTGTCTCTCTCTCTCTCTCTGTCTCTCTCTCTGTCTCTCTCTCTCTCTCTCTCTCTCTTTCTCTGTTTCGCTGTAGCAGGAATTGTAGAATTGTTGGATAGTAGGAGGAGTGAGGTGTCAGATAGCAATTAGTCTCTCTCACTCTTTCTCTCTTGCTCTCTCTCTCTCTCTCTCTCTCGCATCTACTTTGTGGCATAAGTTTACTGTGCTTAATCCACCAAGGCTGGTTGGGGAAATCCAAAAAGCACTGGTAAACCTCTACTGGAATGGACAACACTGGCTGAGAGCTGCAGTTTTGTATCTTCCTGCGCAGGAAGGAGGACAAGGACTGGCAAAATTTCACTCCAGATTTGCAGTTCTGCATATGCAGGCTGTACAATGCCTGCTGTATCATGGCTGGATGGTTGTTGCCTGTGCTCTACTTTGGGCTGCTGGGAGATTGGGCCTGGACAGACATTTGTTCTCTCTACAGTTGAAAACATTGGATCTAGGAGGCCTGACCCCTTTTTATTTAGTAGCTGTGGAGGCATGGAGCGTCTTTCCCTTTACAAGAGAAAAGTGTGTTGCTCCATCGAGGTGGATTTTTGAAGAGCCACTTTTTTTAACCCTGTATTCTCATCACTGAACCAGAATTTGGCGGCTTTGAGAGTGAACCTACTAGGAAGTGGCATCACCAAGCTCTGTGATTTACGGAGGGGTGTGGAATGAGTGCCGGCAGAGCAGTTGGCAGAGTTGGCTGGTTTTAGGTCAGTGTGTGTCGCTAAACAGATGCTGAACCTTCTAAAATATGACCTGTCTGCTGTGGTTTGTGGGTACCTGGACATGACTCCTGTAGAACTGTGTCTGAGGTATGAAAGCTTTTTCCCAGAACTGGTCATGGACTTGTTCAGACAGACACCTCCCCTAAAGGTAGCTGGCGGTCCCTGAACTGGTGACCTCCAGTGGAGGTTGGTGCATAGGATATTAGCTACAAACAGACACGTGGCACGGATTGATCTATAAGTTGAGGAAGGCTGGCCTTTTTGTGGGGTACCTGAGACAGTCTTTCATGTTTTTCTTCAGGTGACACCACTTCTGGATATGGTTAAGTTTTAAGTGGCATGTGTGAATGTAACTCTGTATTGTAGTGCCTATCAGTTACCAGTGAGGTGATATCAGCACATAATAAATGACTGTTCTTGATGTAATGCCATCTGGGGGATGGGAGATCACAGAGGTTGAGCTTAGGCTTAAATATATCATTAATTTTTTTAATAATATTATGTACTGTAGAGGGAAAAATATGCAAACGCATTCGAATCATGATTTGAGGAACTTGTATATTGACTAAAAGCTAAACAAACCAAAACCCAGCACTGTCTTTGTTCATGTCACATGCGCTCATGGTTCAGTATGCAGTAAGGCATGACCCATAGCATCTACATCGCTCATACATCATTCTAGCAAAGACTGAACTGGGTCTTCCTAATTACCTGAATTTCTCATAACACAAAACAGGCCAAATCATCCTCGGCTTCCATCCTTCAGAAATCATTAAATCATTTCAATTGAGAAGACTGGCTTATAAGACAGAAATAACATCTCTTTGTCCTCAGCTATTGTTTTTGTCCACCATGTTGTTTATTTATAATGCGCACCTGTGTCTTACTGTCACTGACCTCCTTTCTGCCTCTTGAGCAGTCCAGCCTGCGTTATCTGTGCCTTTGCACAACCCCTCAACAAGACTTTGTTTACTGTGTATTTATCTGTTTACATTGGCTAAGAGTTCACAGTTTGCCTAATTAAACACTCATTTGTTTGCATGATGATTTTGGCTGCTCCTCCTCCACTGTGTTCTACATAACCACATAAGCATCTCTTCTGTCTTTCCCCTCTCTACTAATCTTCACAAAGGCTTGCCCATTAAAAGTCCTCACAAGTCCACAGCAATAATAAGTGAAGAATTGCCAAGGCATATCAGAGAGGGTGATATAACACCTACTAATATGCTACTAGTATTATGGATTCGCTGCTGAGAATGTTTCGCCCACCTAAATAACACCTGAACAATAGTGGTCCTATATGTGGGTTCCTGGTTTATCCAACACCCCTTCTCTGATCCACACAGTCTATTCCCAACAGATAAATTCAATTATTCATTCAGAATCTTAATTTGTAGACTCGCATCCAGTCACGCTGCCATTCACATCACAATGAGCCTTGGCCCAGTCTCATTATATCTATGCAGAATAAAAACATTGTGAAGCCTATACTGAATGCATCTTGCTGTTCATGGTAAATCATCTCAAACAAGCAAACTCTGACAATTCAGTGTATATTTACTAGGAATGCACCAAAACTTTTTTTTTCTTTTGCTGAAACTGAACAGGCTGAAACAATTGGCCGAATACCAAAGTTTCTCATTTCTATAAATCATTATAAAATTAGTAATAGTAAACTATTTCCCTAAAATAGGTCTTGTAGTTAGTCAGGAATGGATGTCTGTATTGCAATAAGTTTTTTTTTTTTACATCATTAAGTTTAAAAACATGTGTTTCATAGATTATTATTTTAGATTTGTATAGAAAACAAATGTTAGAAAAAGTACACAACAAGACAATAACATAGGCCTCGGTGATAAACCGAAAATTTACCGATATCGAAATGTATGACAATAACTGACGTCATTTTGCCCATGTCGGTATTTTCGGTGTCTTAAAAAATGAAAAGAAAAGTCGTTTTGGTTATTTTTTCAGCTATGTTCATGTTCCTTTAAGACACTGCTCTCCGTGCTGTCACATGAGTCTCCGTGCTGTAGTCACATGACTACAGACTGCCCTAACAATGCAGGCCCTACAGAGAATGGTCTGACTGCAGAGCTGCAGAGCCATGGATTTACACCAGCAGTTTCACACCAGTGGCAGCGCATGCACGGTAAACACATGTAAACTGCGAATGTTAAAGGAGGTTTGCGACGGTTATAAGTGTTCCAATGCATATTTCCATACAAGAAAGATCGTTGCCGATATATGAGCGATGTGACACATGCTGCGACAAATATCATTACCCGTTTTGCTCCATAGAGTATTATAAGCCAACATCAGCCAGTAAACTTAGGAGTCATCACACACTACATTTTAACCGAGCAGTCCAGTATGAAGGTAAGTCAGTTAACACAACAATAACAGTCTTTTGACACAACAGTACAACATAGGTTGTACAATAAGTTGCACAATATCTAACATATAATAGTTATCTACAATGCCGAACATGTCATAGCTGTATATAATTATATAAATATCAGACTAATAATATAAATATCAGACTAATTATATAAATATCAGACTTTGTAAACTGCACGTATGATTAAGCCTCAAATTACAACTTTTAAAAAAGTTTACTCAACAAGGTTTATATACCTTGTTGTCATTTGAGGCTTAATCTTATTTATATAATTATATACATCATTAGATATTGTACAATTTATGTTGTACTCATGTGTCAAAAGCCAGTTACTGTCATTACTAAGCCTTTCAGAGAGCTACAATTATTTTTATGGCCCCACACTATAGAATTTATTTTCTCATGTTTCAGGAGACACTATTCACCGATGTGGCTCAGGGTGCAGGACACAACTCCATTACCACATATACTGTCAGTCAATGGTGCTGCGTAAAGAAGACTTTGAAAACTATTTGATTGTGTGTAAGACTAAACAATGAACCACAACACCTCTGTCAAAGCCATGTTCTACAAGTCCCAAGCTGTGCCCATTTAGTGCTGAGCCATGCACACCCAGTACCAAGCCGTGCCCACCCAGTGTAAAGCTGCAGGCACCCAGTGCAGATCTGTGCCCACCCAGTGTAAAGCCCAGTGCCAACCAGTTCCCACCCAGTACTAAGCCATGTTCACTCAGGGCAGAAGACGACCTGGGAATTTATACACTCAAAAGAAGAGTTCATGTGAGATCTGTTGTCCAGGAAAAATGTCCTATGTGCAAAGTTCTTATGAACAAATGCAACATCAGAAAGCATATTGACCGTAAACATACAAACCAGGAGCTTAAATTCTAAATTCCACCTCAGGAGTGAGTGTACTGATAAGGTTAATGGTGTCTTTTCTGTCCAAGACATTTTCATTTATTTATGCTTTAAAGTTAATTAAAGTGGTAATAAAAGGGAAATTGTACCATCAATATAACTGGCTGTGAAGTATTTGTTGACCAAACGCATTCTTTATTTTTGGGGAATGTGTGTATTAGTATTATCGTCTATTTATCGTTATCGAGGTGAACTGCTCAATATATTGCAATATTGATTTTAGGCCATATCATCTCAGCCCTACAATAACTTATGAATATGTATAAAGATGTATGTAAATCCATGTATCATTCGTTCAATTGATATTCGATTCAGAATCAAAAACCAGAATATGAAAAACTATTTATTTCATTTTTCGTTTTTGAATATAATACCAAAAAACAAATATCGGCTTGCATTTTGTGCTTTTCATTTGATGCTCCAAATAAAAATGTGAAATGAATAAAATCCCTATAATTTACATGTGAAACAGTTCATGGACCAGGCTTATATCTCATTAACTCACTCCTTCACGTTTAGAAAGCTGAACATTCTCCATGGGGGTACACTATTAACAATCCAGTGGCTTTTGTCTGCTTCAGTGAAAGGGGAGAAACAGATATGGCAACAGGTTAGGCTAAATTTACTCAATAATTCAGTGTAAAACTAACATAAACCAAGTGTAAGTGTTACATAAATGTTTCTTTTAAATGTCTATCAACTGTGTCCTCATTACTAGTATTAATATACAGAATTGGCGGGAGCTTAATGTGGACAATAGGCAGATCATTTCATATTTATAATGCATATAAAGTATTTGATGCAATTATATATTACACAAATATTTTGGAGCCAATATGATACAGCATGTCAAATTAAAAAATGTGTCAGGTCATAAAGGTGATCTGCCAAAAATGACATACATTGTCAAGTGTAAATTCTATATAAGGGCAAAATAAAAAAAAATATTCCAAAATAACCCAAGACTTCCAAGGGTTAATAAACTCCCAAATATTTATTTTTCTTTTAATTATTTTACTTCACTGAAATGGTAAGTATATGTCATATTAACAGTGTTTTTATTTACATTTACCAAGGGAGTCAATAATTTTGGAGGGAACTGTGTACACTGAGTAGAATATACCTGACACACCATTTAACTCTTTGATACCAATATACTGTCTAACTCAGATTGCTGTTTGTGTGTATTTGGTTGGAAGAGACATCCATGCTATGTTGTGTCCCTGCAGGCAGAAGGGTTAAGTGGATTGAGCTGTTCTCCCTCAGTCACTTCCTGCAGCTGCTCTATAAAAACAGAGAAAGCCTCCGTCCCCCCACAATCCCCTTCTGTAGGAAATCACAGCTCACATATAAAGGGCAGCCATAGGACAGTTTAACAAGAAAAGGACATGAGATTATACAGATACATGTGAGTTAACTGCCTTTAGGGTCAGGCTCTGACCTACAAAGTGTGTTCATGACTTTAAATGATGTATCAGTACTCCTATCAGTACCACTAAACAAAAAAAGAAGACAAGCTGGCATCAGACCTGTTTCTTACTAGGGCTGCATATGATACTGTTTGTTATTATTATTGTAATATAGACCAAAGTCTTAATAGGGAGATCTGTTCACTCAGCAGCCATCTTAGCAATGCTGCTAGACTGTTTTTTCCACTCATCCAACACCAGGTTCCTGTCTCCCAAATAGAGATGCACTGAATATTCTGCAACTGAAATTATTTGTCCAAAAATGGCAAACACAAAAACTTTCAATGTTCAGCCAAATAAGCGGAAAAAAAACCTGAATAATTTATACCAAACACTGAGGTTTTTAATGACACTTTTACCTTTTTCTAGTTCCCAGCTGTAGATGTGAGCCAGAGTGTAACTTTGCAGTGGTAATTAGTTTAATATTGGTCATACTCTTTCAGAAGAATTCATTCAGAATTTCACTTTTCATCACCATTTAGTACAAGTAAAACACATATTCAACAGCACAGTTACAATTTATTTTTGAAATGGAGGAAGACAACAAACTATACAACCACAACCTTTCCTAAACTACACTAGTTATGATGAAACCACAAGAAAGATGATTACATTTGAATTTGTTAGCTTGAGTTGTGTTTGTGGTAGATTGTGTTGTGCTTGTTAGCTTGAGTTGTGCTTGTTAGCTTGTGTTGTGTTTATGTTAGCTTGTGTTGTGTTTGTTAGCTTGTGTTGTCTTTGTTAGGTTGTGTTGTGTTTGTTAGCTTGTGTTGTGTTTGTTACCTTGTGTTGTGTTTATGTTAGGTTGTGTTGTGTTTGTTAGCTTGTGTTGTGTTTGTTAGCTTGTGTTGTGTGTGTTAGGTTGTGTTGTGTTTGTTAGCTTGTGTTGTCTTTGTTAGGTTGTGTTGTGTTTGTTAGCTTGTGTTGTGTTTGTTACCTTGTGTTGTGTTTATGTTAGCTTGTGTTGTGTTTGTTAGCTTGTGTTGTCTTTGTTAGGTTGTGTTGTGTTTGTTAGCTTGTGTTGTGTTTGTTACCTTGTGTTGTGTTTATGTTAGGTTGTGTTGTGTTTGTTAGCTTGTGTTGTGTTTGTTAGCTTGTGTTGTGTTTATGTTAGGTTGTGTTGTGTTTGTTGTGTTGTGTGTATGTTAGCTTGTGTTGTATTTGCGTGGACAGCAAGCTGCAGTGTTAGGGACCATCTCACAATTAGTTGTAGTCAATGACACTCAAACACACAAAACCTTCATGAGACTTACATCATTCATTTTAGCCATTGTTCCCATGTTTTGAGACCCTGCATGGGAAAACCTGGCCAAAGTCTATTTTTTTTAATCAAATACAAGTCAACTGCCTATTTGGAATGAGGACTGTTAAAGGATTTGTCACACACAATTTCAGCCAATTAACTCTTATACTTTCCAAGCTATAGCATTCTGAGATATAGCACACTGAAACTCAGCTCAGTTTGTGTCACAAGACATTAATAAATCAGAAATAATTAACAGTTAATTCAAACAAATCCAAACCTACTACAAATTAATACTGAAAGATGACCCCGGCTACAGTCGCAACATTTACATTAGTGAAAGACATCTGACCTGCTTTCGCTTGGTGGATGGATACATGAGTTCAAACACATTTTTATAACTGAAAAGTAGTTCAGGAACCAAATGACACCAAACAAGCTTGTGTATTTCTGCGGTAGAAGTTGTCCTACATCAGGATTTGAGATGTCACGGAAACTTGTTTATCAGGTAAAATCTGTAAATTTGGTAAATCGTTTGCTGCACAAAAACAATTTTTTTAAATAAAAAATGTACTATGATTGATATTTGAGACTATTGTCTTTCATTTACAGGAATAAAACCAAGTGGCTTATTTTTGGTTGAACAACACGATTTCTCAATAATTTACCTAGCAACTTTGGTCGGGTTTTTTCAGGTCATTGTTTCATGTTTTTTTAATTAAATATTAGTAATAATGTAACCTACATGCATCGTCATCCATATTCACATAATATTGTCTTGTGTGTGTTTTTCTAACATGATTTATATACAAATATAAAATAATAATCAATTAAACTTGTGTTATTAAACTTATTAATGTCAAGTTATTAAAATACAGACATTATTTTGTGAATAACTTATTTTAGAAAACAGATTAGTTACTAATTTTATAATGATTTATGGAAATGAAAGGCCGTGTTACATGTTACATTTTGTGCGGTTTCAGTTTTGCCCAAAAATATTTCATTCCGGTGCATCTCTAGTTTCAAATACATATTTGAAATCAGTGATAAAATCTAACAAAAACCCTCTTAAATACTTTGTAGGACTTGGCTCAGTAAAGAATATGAAAAAACATTTTGAGTTGTTCTCTACAGTAATGAGGGGACTTTCCTACTTGCAGCCTAACAAGCAAGTTTATTGGCTTCTTGAAGGGCAGGACTTTGTCTGCAAACAGATACCATGTCTTCTGCTACAAGCTTTCCCATTCATATTCCAACCAGTGGCCACTCTCTTCCTTTATAATGTCTTTGATATGGATTCCTCTGATATTGCAGTACATCACAATAGCATATAAACATTTTACTGTGATCTGTGCTCATCTTGACCAATGATATATGGATATATGGATGAACTGAGGTAGATTGGTGTTAGTACCCTTATCCCTCCAACTGTGCAAACTGTGAAAAAGTGGATGAACATTCATTTATGGCCCCAAAGTATCCCACATTTTAAAAGCAGAAGATTTCAGGGGCCTGCACGTAGCATTCATCAATTACTAGAGCCAGACAAGCTAATCACCACAAACTGGCTGTACATACAAATGCTTAAATATCTAATCAATTCAAATGATAGCATCGGATACCAAAAACATAAGGCAGAATAAAGCACTTACTCTCTCATGGTCTCCCATCCTTTTGAATTGAGAAGTAAGAAGTCATTTTACAACCATTTCAGACTTTTATGTTTTTACTGAATCAATACCTAATTAAAATAAAGGACATTGTAGTGTAATTGGAGGAAGCATTGATTTGGCATTAACACAGGCGATGCCGCAGTTAAGTGGGTACAGGCTTGCTATGGAGCACTGGCCAAGATTTTTCAGGGAGAAAAACATTTGGCATGACTAAAGACACTATACAAAATGTGTTTTAATAATATAACACCAGTTTACTTACAGATAAATGCATGCTTCCAATGAACGGTTTTTGGTCCCCCATTAAATTTAACATTTTATAGAAATGTGAAAATCAGATATTCACGTTATTAGAATATTCCATTTCATTACTCTTCAAATTGTATCAACAGTAAAACAAAAACCATGCTTAAAATATGTCACTTTATCTGTAATGAATATAACACACATGACAGTTTAACCTTTTTGAATTAAGTCATGAATGATAAATTATGAATAAATTATCAATTGGAGATTCATTAGTAGGCATCATGGGATCATGGGACAACTCTCAGGTGGAGTTGAGCAACTCATTAGTGGCTTCCTCACAAACATCTGAAGTCCACGCCAGAGAGCAATGCTGTCATTAAAAGCACAAGAGAGGCAAATACTGATATAAACATTTTCACATATTCAATTTCCAGTCAAATTATTATACTGATATAATTTGTAATGCAAACCTTTGCATCACATCAGAAGACAACACAACACAGAAGCCTTTCCTCAGATTCTAGTGTATAAATTCTGTTTTGAATGGCTAATGAAGCCAGCAGTGAGGGCGGACTCAGTCTGACAGAGTTGTTCTGAACGAGGGATGATCTGCTGCAGTTTCGTAATAAAAATGTGATGGAGGTCATGGACCAGTATTATAAACACAACAGCCATGGCTAAATGGCCCATTCATCATCACTGAGTTGAGCTACCATGGCAACAACCTCTCAGACAGACAGGGCTTTTAAATGTGCTTGCGCTTTTGGAAATTACACAAATGAGGCTCTCCCATCCACAACTCACGCTACAGTGATCAATATATAATGAGCAATACTCCATGCAAAGCATTATTGATTAGATTTTTTTTTTTCATTATTGAGCTGCTTGAATTAGTCGTTTATGACTTTTCCTTTTGTTATCAAATTCTTACTTTTGTTGCACTGAATGCAACTTTGATCAGGCATTAATTAAGCTTTACTGTAGCCTCCACAGAACTTCCAGTGGTGCCAGACTTGCATTCAAGACTCTTATAACTGAGGAATAACTCAACCAGTTTGCATGTTCTCAGTGTAGTTACTGGTTAATACTCCTCAGTATGTAATAAGTGTAAGGACCTTAAGAGGTTACATTTAAGCTTCTTGGTTACAGAAGATCTTAAAATACAAAGGGAAGAAGATGACATAATAAGCAGGGAACCAGTTACTACAGTACAAAACAATGTGTGGGTGTTGATTCATACGACCGCACCGAAAGAGCTGCTGTGGCATTTGATTTCGAACGCACGACTGTAGCCACAAGCTTTGAGTGCTCAGTTGGATAAAAAAGTAATTTGCATTATGTAAATGCATTTCTGACGAGCAGACATATCTCCATGGTGATCGTGCAAAGGGAGTGTGTGTGTGTGTGTGTGTGTGTGTGTGTGTGTGTCTCTAAGTGTGTAGAACAGATTTCACACCCTGGCAGGACAAATCATATTCCACCCACACGCACACGCACACACACACACACACACACACACACACAAGCTTCAGACTGTTTTGCTGGATGAACCCTTCGTGCCAGGCAACTATGAAGAGTATGAGCTTCACAACAGACAAAGCGGGTTAAGAGTCTGCCTTTGCGAGAGGAGAGCTCATTGCTATGGTAACGGCAGAACAGTCTGGAACGGGCAGGACCGGCTGCTCGAAGTCTCGCAGCTTCCTGTGAGTAAGAGTCCACATCCTGAGCCTTTCCCTCTCCAGACAGAGCATCCCTTCCACGCAGGATCACTGGCCGCATGCCACTGCAAGAAATCCCACACTCAAAGTCTCACAGACTGTGGAAGACGGGATAAAGGCCCAGATTTTAGTACTTTTTTTTCAATAAAGAAAAGGTTTGTGCCAGTCAAACGTTTAGGGACATCTAATTTATTTGTAGTACACTAAATGAGCATCATTTGTGTCATCTTACAGTATGTGACCTAGCACAGTAAGTAATGGGCAGCCATGGACTTGTGGTTAAGAAACCAGGAACCAATGGGACATGACTGAAATGCCCTTGAGCTAGTCACCTAAGCCCCAACTGCTCCCTGGGCACTGTAGATAGGGCAAGTATGTTCTCTGCCCCCTAGTGTGTGTGTGTGTGTGTGTGTGTGTGTGTGTATTTCTCTTCACGCAGGTCAAATTCTTCTGTTTGCCAGCATATTGGTCAATGTGTCCCTTTCACTTTGATAACAATGACATAACATTACGGTTGAAATATATTAAGGCCTAAAACAATAAATACTGCAACAGGACAGGGCCGATAAAAGTGCATGCATGTTGTCTGTCAAACATTTTGGGATATTTTCAAAGCACTTTTACTATAAATGTACATTTTCATTGCCTGTTTGCACATTTTAAAGAATAATCAGGTTTTGGAAACAATGTCAGTCACAAATATTCAAGATAGTTCTGCCTTGGGAATAATACAGTAAACATTGCTGTGATGTTAGCACTCAAGAGAAAAAAAATTAAAATTAAGATTAATCAATTTAGCCAATGTGATTTTTCACACAACGGAATTTGACCTCCTAATTTAACCCATTCGTGCAGTGAAACACACACACTAGTGAACACACTAGGCTGTGAGAATTTGTGCCTGAAGCGGTGGGCAGCCCTTATCCACCGGCGTCCAGGGAGCAGTTAGTGGGTTAAGTGCCTTGCTCAAGGCAGTCATGTCCTGTCTGGGGAACGAACCAGCGACCTTCTGGTCACAAGACCAGATCCTTACCACTAGGCCATGGCTGCCCCGAAAATGAAAATGCTTTCAATAATAGTTTAAAATAAATTGTTACTATTATTTAAGCAAAACCTGCTCTTTATATTAAGGAAGACACTCTGATTAACGTGATGCTGAGTGCTATAAAAATAAGTTTCAAAAGTTGGTGAGATGTGTATGAACTTGTAGACAAAGTTATCTGTATAGAGTTGTCGTTGCTCGTTTCTTTGCTCACCTCATAGCTGTTTCTGCTCGTGCGCGCTTGGTTTAACCATGTTTTTGCGCTCCAATGTGCTCCTACACTGGAGCATGCAGTTCAGTGTGCAGTCTGATAGTGTGCTGCGTGATTAGGGTGTAACCAGTGGCGGCGCTGCTGAGGAGGATCTGTCTAACGAGCAGCAGTATTACACTTCACAACTCAGTGTCAAGCTGCTTAGACTTGAAATGGAAATGCTTATCGAATTCTATTGTCCTGGCTTATCATCGTCATCGAGGGAAAAATTATCGCGAAACAAATCAAGATCGTTTTATCGCCCAGCACTACAGCTGAGCTAAAGAAATTAGAATATTGTGGAAAAAGTACATCGCTGCTCATAATTTACTTCACAAAGCTGTCACATTTTATACCCATCACACATTTCAAGTCTTTTTTCTTTTACACTGTTCATCAGTTTGGCTTATAGCTCATGTAAATCAGAAATCCAGAATCTCAAATTCCTAGAACATTTTACTTGGACTTTGAGTAAATTACTATTAAAATAGTATCAATGGTAAAATTACAAAGGCTTGAAATATGTCACTCTATGTGTAATGAATCAAAAATGTATGACTGTTTATGTTTTTTTAATTTAATTATGAACACAAAAGAACTTTTGCACAATATTTTAATTTTTGGAGATACATTAATGCATAGGATTATGTGATATGCATGGCAGGGAAGAATACAGCTGCATCACCTTCTTGCTTTAGAATACTGAGTAAGCAACATTTGTGATGTGTCAGACTTTTCAAGCTTCTTCCAAAAGAGTTACCATCTTAAATGTAAAAAACAAGCTAACTATGAAAATGAATTACTTGTGTATTGATTAATTTCATGCTAAACATATACTTACACATGAACACAACTGAACATGTCGGCTGATATTCTGCATTAATGTATCTAGAATCATTTACATTGTTCTAAAAACACAAGTCGCGTTTCCATTCACCGTGAAATATCGCAAATTAGAATTGCGAATAAAAATGTGCTTAATGGAAACACGACAATTTAGAAAAAAACTCACGTTTTTCGATAAAAGTCTTTTGTGCTAAGATGAGGTGGTTTTTCAGTCGTATCGAAACTGTTTTATAACGCAAAAGTGTAATGGAAACACTCGAACAGACTTTTTTCGCATTAAGGGAGTCACGTGATCAACAACTGGACGTTTCTATTGGCAAAAAAGACGACAAAGAAGAAGACAACAGAAAGTGCGAGGATGAAGATGACGCGGTATATTTGGAATAACGAGGAGAATCCTTGGACAATGTGCAGCTGCTCCACTAGAGATCTCACAGCATCACAAAGTTCATTAAAAGTTGAGTGTGTCATTCTAAAATGTTGAATCCACAGCTCTTCTGTAAAATCATCGACTACAGTTTCCCAAAAACGCCGCATACGTAGCTGCTCCCAAGTATAAGGGGCTTGTCGCTCCAAAGCCTCGATAAGTCGCCGTCTCCTCTGATGGCTGATGATGAGCACTAGTGCCGTGGTAGCAGTATGTATAAAGCTGAAGTATGTGTTTACATCCACTGCCGCCATGTTTGTAATGACTTATCGCGAGAACAAACATATTCACACGTGATTTTATAAAAGTATTTCACATTTAATGGAAACACCACAACTGCGAAACTTGTTTTGTTGAATTGTTTTTTCGACAAGACAGAATATCGATAAAGTTTTGCGCAAAACTGCAATGGAAACGCGACTACAAACAGAGACACCCGTCTCTAAACAATAACCTCCCTTCCCCAAACCCATGAGACTGAATCCAGCTTGTTTTGAAGTAATTCTCTACCAATAGTCCATATCGATTATAATTATGAATCTCAGATCTCTCTCAGAGACCTGCAGTAATATTAAGAAACATATTAAATGGTTTTAACACCTTTTCTCCTTGACAGGCACTCCATCAACTGGGTTGAGTGGATTATAATTGATTACAGATGACAGAAAACAGTCACTGGTCCCATGTGGACTGGCCATAGCTACCTGAATGGAGATAGGCCACAGTGAGACATTAACTGCTGCTGACTGTGATTGAGTTGTCACAGTGAGACACAGTGCAAGACTTTAAGTAGAGATATGACAGAGCAGGCAAGCTCAGGAAAAGGTCAGTCTTAAAAGCCCTTATTGGGCGCAACACAATTACTGCCTCCCTCGCTTTCCCTCTGAGGAGGTGCAGGCAAGCGGAAATCGAACTGTCAGATAATTTATGCAGGCCTTTTTTGGCCAAGCCAAGGAGAAGGGGGGCTTTTAATAGATGGGGGTCATCTCTGAGCATAGCAAGAGGGAATTTATAGTATATAGCAGCAAACTGGACCCTGGATTTCACTAACACACTCCACATTCTCCAGACACCAACTCAACCTTGTTCAGTAGCGAAGAACACACATCCCTGGACAGTGTATCATGCATTCAGCCTCTTACTTTCCTTCTTCCCATCTTTATCTTCTCCTTTATCTCCCCTGTTATGTTTCTAACTGCTGGATTTCTAACCCATCCCTAGGTAGCTGAGTCTGACATGGATCCAGCTGGTTCAGGCAGCAGGCTGCTTTAATTGAAACAGTACTGAATCACCCAGTCAGCAGGAGATAACCAACAGGCTACACATCCACGTAGGGACAGTTCTTAAAGTTGATATGATGGAAGCAGGTAAAATGGACAATGCTCAAGATCTGAGCAACTTTGACAAGGGTCAAATTGTGATAGATACTGTATTGGAGCAACTCCAAAACAACAGGTCTTGCTGGGTGTTCCCAGTATGCAGTGGTCGAAGGAAGGACAGCTGGTGAACCAGTGACAAAGTCATGGTTGTCCAAGACTCATTGACATGAATGGGTAGTGAAGTTTAGCTCATCTGGTTCCCGCAAAAGAGTGACTAGCACAAATAGCTGAAAAGGTTCATGCTGGCTATGACAGAAAGACTGATGTAAACTGGTCAGAGAGCCCATGGTGATCCCTGTACATCACCTAAAGCATCTACAATGGCCATGTGAGCATCAGAAGTTGACCATAAGACAAAGGAAAAAGGTGGTCTGGTCTGATGAATCACATTTCTTTTACATAATGTGGACTGTTGGGGACATGTGTGTCGCTGACCTTGAGAAAAGAATCACCAGAATGCATTATGTGAAGAAGAAAGGCCAGCAGGGACAGTGTGATGCTCTGAGCAATGCTCTGCTGGGAAACCTTGGATCCAGGTATTTACGTTGGTGTTCCATTTACACATACCACCTACCTAAACCACCTACTTAAAGACAAATGGTGCAGACCAAGTACATCCCTTCATGGCAATGTATTAGTTAATATCAGTGGCATCTTTTTTGGCATATCCTGCCACACTACCAAGGAATGGAATATGACAAAGAATAAAATATGTTGACTTGGCCTCCAAATTCCCCAGAGCTCAATCCAATTGTGAGTCTGTGGGATGTGCTTGACTAACAAATCTCACAAATGTCTTTGTGGCAGATACTACACGACAATTTTAGAGAACTCGTGGACTTGATGGATCATTGCTGTTTTGGCGACACAATAAGACCTCCCCGTGCCAGTGCGTCACGTCTTCACCTGACCCCCATCCACTTCCTGTCTACACGTCATTGCCCACACCCCCTTGTCATGTCACCTTATCCCACACGTCTGCCTCTTCATGTCTCACTAATCATGCCCCGTATATATGTTTCCCTGGTTGTCTCATGCCTTGTCTCAGCGTCTTGTACCCGCGTGTCTTGAACAATAAACCCTGTTTTGGATCCCAATCCTGCATCCTGTCTCCTCATCAACCTCGGAACATTACACAGTGGTTTTTTAATGGTATGGCTGATCAGTGTATAAATTTTATACTTTTTAAAAGCTGCATTTAATAAGCAGTATGTGTAGATTTACTTAAAAAATACAATACAAATGACATTAATACAAAAAGTAGTGATTTTACATTGTCATATCTTTATTATATCAATCCTGTTTGTATGAATATGATATTTTACATCTTAATCATGTGTCTGTGTGGTACTATAGCACTGTACCACTGCCCAGAGTTGTAGTCCCCCTCTGGCATCAATGGCCCATAGAGCACCACTGTCATGCCATTGGGGAGCACTCAGTGTATGAGAAGTCCATTCTCAGTACACCTTTAAACATTCTAAAACAGCAATTCTCAACTGGTGGGTCGCAACCACGTTCTGGGTGGGTCGCAGACAGATTATAAAAATAAATACATTTTAAAACCATTAAAATAGTTAGCATTCTTGTTGCGCAGCATTCTCGTTGTCATGGTAACCACCATTTGCTGGTTATCAGTGTTGCCAAGTCTGCTTATTATAAGCAATGTTGGGCTTGTTTTCTTCTAAAATCGCTTGCAAATATCGTGAGTGGTGGGTTGCAGTTTTTTGAGCTTGTTTTTAACGTGAAGTTGCTTATTTGGGCTTGACTTTCTTTCTGAGTGAAACTCTTTGATTATCTCCCAGCTCCCCATAACAAAGCGAAAGATGAGAAGCACACTGAGGCTAACAAACATGGGTTTCAGTGCCCCAAAACGCAATGGCACAAAACAAAGAAATTAGCTAAAAATAGCCACCTACGTAGCTTGCCAATGTTAATATTAAAAGTGTTTAGCATAATTTTGGTGGTGTTTATGTATAATGTCATAATAAATGTTCACCTTTATACTGTTTAAAAGTGGTCTTTGATTTACAGAATGTGGTGGGTTGCCAGTTGGGCTTATTTTTGGCTTGTTTTGGTTTTCATAGAGCTGGGTGCTTGTTTCTATCGTGAGATCTGGCAACACTGCTGGTTACTCTTCTGTTTAATTTTGTGATAATGTTAGGAGGCAAAGAATTGGGTGATAATTTTATGCTACGTGCTTTTAACAGTTTATAAATATTTCATAATATGTAATAATGTATTACAAAATTTTATTATTTTATTATTGATAACACTTACGTTATTATTAGTAAATTATAATCATATAATGGTGTACATATGACAATGTATTTAACCATTTAACCATTTTCATACTTTTCCTCATGGCAGACCAGTATTATTTGTAGTTATCACTCAGTACCTGGTTTGGTTAATCACTACTTCATTAAGTTAAATCAAGTGCACTTCCGATGAAACATAACAAACTAATGCAATGGCTGTTAAATTGCAAACTACATGTTTTATTGATTTGATCATTGAAAACATTAACACTTCTGCACATTTACAGACATAATTTGGGCTCCATTGATCAGAACTTCGGCCACAAATGCAATTCCCTCATACTCCATGCAAATGAAAGTCATCAGTGTCAATTTCGCAAAGCAAACACACACAACACATGCAGAATTGATCATGCATTGATTAGTCTGGATAAAGGTTTTGATATGTAAGCTGCTCCGTCTGCCATCAATTCTGCAACATAATAAATAAAATGCAAAGGCAGGAAAAAATGTGGTGAAATATGATGACAGATCTAAGAACAGCTGACACTTTCCCTCAAGATTTTTTTTAAATATGCCACATGCAACATGAATGAGGGGCAAAAAAAATTAGATATATGA
The DNA here is from genome assembly GCA_036984385.1 of Crenuchus spilurus. Taxonomy (NCBI): domain Eukaryota; kingdom Metazoa; phylum Chordata; class Actinopteri; order Characiformes; family Crenuchidae; genus Crenuchus; species Crenuchus spilurus. Next base: position 71,162 of record BRDA01009153.1, read on the forward strand.
TGCCAGAGTGCTTAATATAATGTGTTCATATATGAAACCAGGCCGTGGGTCCTTGGAGAGAACTTGAGAAGGGGAACTGCAAGCTTTAAGTCCTACAGAAAGCAGCTCATCTGTTCATACTACATCATGAAAGAGAGTGAAAAAAATCATTCTTTCAACCTCAACAAGCTCACAGAAATCCTTCCTGAAGAGGCTGATGACAAAGAAGCGGCTGAAAGCTAAAGCCAAAAAAATGATGCTTTCTGAATGTGCAGCACCAGCTCCAATGCAGGTTGCCTAATTGTTTTCCCTCTTCATTATAAAATCCATATATCAGTGCACAGCAAGCCCTTGTTATCTCGCCCAGAGAATGGCTGTCATACTTCAGTAATGAGACTGTTCTGAGTCTAACCTTTAAAACATGGAGCTCAGGGAAAAGGCCAGCTCTGCAGCTCTGTGGTGTAGATATGTAAGCTGTATCCACCCCAGTCCAATTGCTCGTTTTAACCCCAGCAGAGAGGCTACACTTGGGATGATGTGCACAGGCACATCTAAGAAAGCATAGCTTAGCCTTGGTCAGTATAGCTCAGATTGGCCAAGGCTCTTATTTCAAACTTTCACCCCTTGGCACATGCTCCGACTGGTCCTGATTAAACGTCTGGACGTTTGCTGCCCAGCTGCAGCCAGCAGACTGGAAACGAGTGTGCGATGACAGCTGTAAAAGCACACTGCCATCTAGAGGTTTTAATATGGGGAAGAAAACCTCTCATTTACACTCCTCTGGGGAAACACACAGTGATACAATGATGTATAAATATTGCAGTAATCAGAACAGACAGACAGGCTACTGATGCATCGGTCCATTCTGTATGTTTCACAACACTGGCTATCAGCTTAAAGGTTACAACTGCAGTTCTTGAATCAAATCTCAAAACACGCAAGAATAACATATATGAAACAAATATGAATGCCCATTTTTTTGCATGGTGTTGAACATCATACTAGAGTCCTTCACAAGTCTGGTGGTAGAAAAATAGATTATAATTTATTCATCAACAAGACATTAAAATATACCCAATTGTTCATCAACAGAAGGACGGTGTAGGACTAAAGGCTTATATGCTATATTTGCTGGTTTAGAATGTTTGTGCCAGGTACACATAAAACATACAAAACCCAACAAAGCCAAGCTCTAGAGCCTTGTTCACTTTAGTCGCAAATCACACGTTAAAAAGCAAATTACGAGAAGCTAATCTGAGCTGGACTTTTATTCTTCCTTACAACATGAAGCTCAGCATGAGCTGAAAGCACAGTGTGAGACAGCCAGAAAGAATGAAAGAGAAAGATTCATATATTGATCAGCTTCAGATCTCTGTTATGTAAAGGGACCTGTTGAAACGCCCAAAGAATAATGAGAGCAGAAAATGAGGGTTTTTGCTGGTCATCACCTACTTGCACATTCAGTTCTGTCCACATAAGAAATAGGTGAGCCAGACCATGGAGAACATACTGATATGATGACCAAATGAGTTATATTATGTTATGTTGAAAACTCAAATTGCTTACAATATATACAGTATATAACGAGATGTAGCATAGCTAGATGCGTTTAGGAACATGCTCTCATATTCATGGTAATAGAGGGTCAAATCTGAACCGTGGTCTAGTTTTCCATCACTCTAAATCATCAGTCCTAAATGGGTTTTCAAAAGCTCTTTAGTACAGACGACTGGCTTCAGTACTTGGCTTTTCAAATCAGCTTTCCAATACTTCCAAGATCTAAACTGGAATATATGATCTAGAACCTGAGTAGAACTGGTGCACTAGCTCTAAACTGGAGAACTAGATCTACAATTGTAATTGGACCACCATTTGTAGGACTGGAGCACCCTCTTTAAGACTGGAGCACCAGCTATAGACTGGAGCACTAGATCTAGATCTAGAACTGGAGCACCAGCTTTAAGACTGAAATGTCAAATCTAGAACTGGAGTACTAGCTCTAAAACTGGAACGCTAGTTCCAAGATTGGAGCACCAGCTCTACAACTGCCGTTCCAGCTCTAAAACTGGAGCATCTACTCTAGAACTGGAGCACCAGCTCTAAATTGGAGAACCAGCTACAGAACTGGAGAACCAGTTATAAAACTGGAGAACCAGCTCTAAAACTGGAGTACCAGCTCTAAAACTGGAGCGCCAGCTCTAAAACTGGAGCACCAGCTCTAGAATTGCCTCCAGCAGGTGCAGGTCTCCAGAATCGCACAGTACCCAGTTGTCTGAATGTATTTGTACAGATGCAGAGGGGATGGGTGACGCTGGCTGGGGTGAAAAAAGTGAAAGAGCACTTACAGCAGTTCGTAACGGCGAAGCTGTTCGCCACTTCCAGATTGTCGATATGAGGAGTGAGGCGAAACTCATTCGTGGAGTACTGAAACATGCCTATCCGGAAAGCACTGTACTCCTGATCAGCTCCTCTGGGAAATAAACCCCCTGCATGACACACACACGCACAAACACGCACAAAGAACCATATTTAGCTCTTCAGAACATCAGAACCGTAGACTAACGCGATGCGTAAAGTTGATTTGGCTTTAGCTGATTTGGATCACTTCGGCTCTTGCGTACCTATCTGCACACTGGGAGACCCTCCGAGGGCGAGACCCCAGAAAAGCGCGTGGAGAAGCAGCGAGATGCTCTTTATCTGTTGCATGTCCGTGCAGCCGAGCGCTCATCCACCCTGGAGAAGTCCTGGTCGAGCAGCGCGCAACTCCGCTGTTAAATCCGCAGCATAGTGGAGGCAGACGGCGCTTTGGCTTCAGCAGGTGACTCGTCCGCGGCGCCTCGTCGCCTCAGTGCTTTCGTTCTCCTGCTCTGGAGAAAGGTTGGGGCGCACTTCTACTGGCCGCTTCTTCCTCCTCCTCTTCCTGCCTCACTCTACTGCCCTCCTATGAGCTGATACCTTTAGTAATGAAGAGGAGCGCGCAAGTACACCACGCCAGGCCCCGCCCACACACACTTCACCACTCCTTCAACCTAAACCCCGCCCAGATGCTAATTTCTCCATCTTAAATGCTCCACACCCACATTCCACCATCCTGGCCCCCATTTCGCACCCACTTCCCATCACTCTACACCTGAACGCTCACACACCTCCATCCTCAACCTTCTGAGACTTCCGACACTTATTCTAAACTTCTAAAAGTGTAACATATATTCCCACATCCCGTCCATTCATCCTAAACATCATTTCATCCCTCCACCCTGAACTTTTGTTTATTTATATATCTTGAGAGTTTGATATTAAGATAAATAAAATAAATCAGTTATTCAATCATTTATATATAACAAACTGGCTTCTTTCTACTTATATAAAACTAAACTAGTGTTTTTATAAACCATTTTCCCCCTCAATAGTAGTGAATATTTTACTTATTGTAATGTTATAACATATAATTCTAAGGGCTTTTGCAGGCAAACACATATTGTGTTTCCTCTTGCAGTCAATATTACAGCAGGTTTCAGTACCATGGACAGAGCTCTCTGAGTTTTTGCTACAAACTTGCCAGTTCTGAATGAAGGGATTTGCGCCATTTTTTTATAAAAATAAATGTGAGATCAATGTGCTGAAAGTCTCTGTTCTGAATCACAACTACGGAGCTGAGGCTTTTCTAATAATTATCCTTCAAGATGTGAAGCAAAAAATGTAAAATAAAAAATAAAGTTCTCTACAAACACAGCTCTGCCATTTTTGACCAGCGAA
>BRDA01009158.1:0-13113 GCA_036984385.1 Crenuchus spilurus
TCCTGTAGTATCGGAGCACTTTTATGAATACGAGTACAAGTACACGCACATGGTATCGGACAGATACCCGATGCTGGTATCGGTGCATCCCTACTTCTTGGTCCTGTCACCAGCGCTATGAACAAATCTCAGAACAGTGCTTTTCAGATCAGACTGCACATGAACCCTTATTTATTTATTATCTTGATGAAGCGGAAATTTTGAAAAATGTTGTTTCTCTTTCTTAGGTGCAGCTTAAACTCCCCTTTCAGTCAAGCATTTGCTAACAAATTGCACAATCTACCAACATGTAAGGCACAGACTCGACTAAGCATCAGTGTTGGGGGACATTTACAACAAAACCAAAGCTGATTTTTTTTAGCTCTTATCAATTACTGGACTGAAAGCACATCTGACTCTCCCAGTTGTCATACCAATTAAAAAGTTTTCTACCAGGAGAGGACTGACCTGTGAGCCATCCTGGTGTTCATCAGAGTCGTACCAAAAGTTTTCATCACCTCAATGCACCTTTAAGTTGAACTTAGCCTGACCCATGGATGAAGCTTCCACTGTGCATGCTGATATTGTTCTTTTTCTTATGAGTTCACATTTTTGTATCATCTCTCTTTCTGTGTCTCCCTCAGGTGGACGAGTCTCAGACAGGTGAGCCTGGCTGGTTGGGAGGAGAATTAAAAGGAAAGACTGGCTGGTTTCCTGCCAACTATGCAGAGAAGATTCCAGAATCTGAAGTTCCTCTTAACCTTAGAGCCAGTTCTACTTCGTGTTCCACCTCCAAACTCAGCACCCGCATCACCCCCACCAGCTCAACCACGCCCACAGCTCTGCAGCCTGTCACAACCGAGACATCCTCAGTAGCTCCACCCACTACAACACCGGCTGCTCCAGGCCCCACCTCCTCATCTTCATCTGCTTCAAGCAACTGGGCAGATTTCAGCACTACGTGAGTAGATGCAAAGTACCTGAAACATGTTTGCTTTCTTCATGTGCATAATTAATGTTTGATAAATTGTTACAAATGAAAAGCTGTTCCTTGCATGGTTTCATTAGCTATGTTAGCTTGTGAACAGTAAGGGCATCTTTCAACAGGTTTAAACAGAACTTTATTTTGGTAAAGTTTTACATTTTTTTTAGTAGTTTTAAATACTTTTGAACTGATGGTTTGCTTTTCTAGATTGTTAGCCCATAGCCAAAGTATGTTTAAATAACTGTCATAGCTGAGCTTTGTAAGCTGACTTGTACTCCAACAACACTTCTAAAAATAATGACATTGCAGCTTAACCATTCTACATTTTTTATGTATGGCAGATGTTTGTGGTTACCTGATTTTGTGTAATTTGCATGCCTAAATTCTTCTATATTTGTTTCTTCAGATGGCCAACTAACTCGGCAGTGGAAAAGCAAGATGCTGACGGTTGGGAGGCATGGCCAACTCAGCCCACACAGCCTCCTCAGCCCTCTCTGTCAGTTCCCAGTGGAGGGCAGGGCCGACAACGCTCTGCCTTCACCCCCGCCACTCTCTCAGGCTCCTCCCCGTCACCTGTGCTTGGACAGGTAGGATTTGACATTGAAAAGTCTCAAGAGGAAAATTCAGTTAGTTGTGCTGCAATTTTATCTGATATTTACATTACAAACAAGTTGTCCCCATCATAAAACCTTTTTTGAATTAACTTCATAGAATGAGGAAAATGTTCTGTACATCCAACTTCTGAAGAAGAGATTTGGTCATTCATTCCTTTTTTGATAAGGCAAGAGTCAGGAGGTTTTCTTGTGACAGAGAGACTATGTTAATATGGAGCTATAGTCATGAAGTGACTGACAGATATGCAGCGTTATTGTAATTCTGTTATCCTACCCACACACTCACTACCCCTGTGCTTCTGTCTTCTTTCTCTGCCTCCTTCCTTTTATTGTTGCCCTCTCTTGCGCTTTCTCCTGCTCTCTTTTGCTCTCAGGGGGAGAAGGTGGAGGGACTGCAGGCTCAGGCTCTGTACCCTTGGCGAGCGAAGAAGGACAACCACCTGAACTTCAACAAGAATGATGTCATCACGGTGTTGGAGCAGCAGGATATGTGGTGGTTTGGTGAGGTTCAGGGTCAGAGAGGATGGTTCCCCAAATCCTATGTCAAACTTATCTCCGGACCTGTGCGCAAGTCCATGAGGTTAGTTCAAATCAACTTTTATATAATTTAAAAATTTGTCATTAAAGACATATGATTCAGGTCTGGAATATTTTTGTATATTCTTTGAGATAGTGTATCTGGTCTTTAGTAGAATCTGGTTATAAGTAGAGCAGAGGTGAGAGCAGCTGGGATATGACTATAAACTAATACAGGCTAAAACTGAGAAGGAAAAATAAAGGCTTCAAAAGTCTAGGAGAGAGCAAGTAAAGTCAAATATAACACTGAATAATTAAATAAATGAATAAGAGTTATCTCTTTGTAGTGTAATGTCTATGTCCTATATACTGTGTTTTGTTACAGTATTGAGTCAGGATCTTCTGATAGCCCTCCAAGTATGAAGAGACCCAGCCCTTCCCCTAACAAACCCATGGACCTTGGTGAAGGTACAATTTTTTACACACACATGGAAGCACTTCACACACTCTTGTCCCATAATCATACCTCACTTAGATATTGCCAATCCTGCAATGAATTTTGTAAAAAGAACGGACAACTTTGACAAATTGGGCACAGAGAACTCTTAATATGAGCAGCGCTATGACTGTCCGTCACTAATGGCTTCCTTGCCCTTTTGCATTGCCTGATTTAACTTGTCAGAACTTTGAGGCCTTAATGAGCCAAATAGTTTAGAGCAGGACTAGGGTTTGAATGCTCAGTGCAGAAATTATAATCAGCTTTTCCATCTGTTTTTCTCTGCCTCCACAGAATATATAGCAATGTATACGTACGAAAGCAACGAGCAAGGTGACCTGACCTTTCAGCAAGGTGACGTCATCACAGTATTGAAGAAAGAGGGTGACTGGTGGACTGGCACAGTAGCTGGTAAAACAGGAGTTTTTCCCTCCAACTACGTTAAGCCCAAGGATTCTGAGGTGAGAAGGATTTTTTTTCCCACATTTTTTTTTTCTTTTACAAATTTCAGCTTAATTAAATACTTGAGATGTAAGCACTATAATGCAGCCTGGTTTGTAGAGAAACTTGAATTTCCTTCACAGTGGTGATGATGGGAACCCAGACTCACAGGGTCTAAAAACTATTCAGAATGAGCAGTGAACCTACATGTCTTGTGGGTTATTATGTGTGTATGTTGATAAAGGATAATGGAAGTGCTAATTCATTTGGGTACTGTCTTGACTTCATGCATGTATCTTTATATCATGTACATGTTTAAAAATATATATTTAACACCCAGGCTGTTGCAAAACAATGTCTCTGGCATCTGACAGAGTATTGATGTCCATTTCATGTAATGACTCTGTGAGATTTCTTTTAGACATTTTGAAAAATATGTGTCATTTTTTGACTGGGTATACTTCTTGGTATATCTTCTCTGAAGTCCTTATATAATGAAATCATTGCCATGTCATCTTACTTGTTCATAGTTATTGGATATAGACTATTTCTAACTGCATGGTGTAATATTTGTTTATATATCTCCAGTTATCTCCTGTCACAGATCTCCTATGATGGTGATAAAATTGGGGAAGTAATTCAAAGTGAAGTTTCAGACACTGGACAGGATGTTTAAATATAAAATATAAGTATTTGTTCAGTTAAATCAAGGCAGTGTCTCAATATTTGATCAGTTAATAACAGCTAAGTAACACCTCTGTCTTCCTTGTACTCTCAGGGCCTGGGGCCTGCTGGGAAAACTGGTAGTCTGGGTAAGAAACCAGGTGAGTAAGAACACTTAATTTCTGTTTTTAAATTTGATAATCCATCAGCTTTCTGTCAGATGGTTAGTCTATTTTAAGTGTTTTGCTGTCTCTGAGATAAAACAATATTTTTCATATCCCCTTTGTTGCTCTTTTTTAGTCTTTTTAATTTGACCTCATCCAATCCACTTTTCTATGCCTTCCTTCTTGTTACCTTTTTCAGAGATTGCCCAGGTGATTGCCCCCTACACAGCCACAGGAGCAGAGCAGCTGACCTTGGCTCCTGGCCAGCTCATCCTCATTCGCAAAAAGAACCCTGGGGGTTGGTGGGAGGGAGAACTTCAGGTGACACACACAAGCATACACAGATCAAATGAACAGTCCAGCTTCTTTTACCATTTTGTCCTTATTAAATATTATCAAACATATCCAGGCAGAATAAGCAGTACGCACCCTGGTCTGATTCATTTTACAGTTTTGTTCTTTGTAAATATTAATAGTTGATTAGTCATACAAACATTGAATAAGCTGAGCAAATGTGTTTTTTTCTCAGTAATAATTAGTTTAAATCTGCAGTTATTTGAACAATATTTTTATTGTGCCACACCTGCCACTGTCAGCAGTGGCTCTGTCTAGCCTGTTAAGCTTTCTTAATTTGTATAGCTCACATGAAGTAACTATTGAGTTAGAGCATTTGTTAGCTCCAGAACTGAAGCACAATTTGGATTCCAAATGTATTGACCGATTTGACTACATTTGGATTGAGTGGTAAAATGTGTAAATAAGATATTTGGATGAGCCATTTCTTTGATCAATGCAAGTTAGAGTTGTGTTCACTCTTCATATGGGAAGAAAATGCTTTGAGGGGAAAAAATCCTATTTATTTTTTATTTGTGGTTTTTAGTCCAGGTATATCAGTGTCAGCTGCGACTACAGGTTCATTAGCCATCACTGGATTACCATAGAAATATGTTCACTGTTCTGCTTTTTTAAGATGGATTGTAATTAACTAAAAATGTTCACTGTTGTCTCACTTTGTGTTATTTTAGGCAAGGGGAAAGAAACGTCAGATTGGTTGGTTCCCTGCCAATTATGTGAAACTCTTAAGCCCTAGCACCAGTAAAACCACGCCCACTGAACCAACTCCGCCTAAACTACCAACACCTAATGCAGGTACAGTAGAATGGAACTGTAGTAGATTTTTAGTGAGAATGATCAGAAATGGTTACTTAAGGAGCTGCAAAATGGAAAAACATTTTTTAGCCCAAGTTTGAAAGCAGAACAATACATGGCAGCAGAATAAAGGTCCGTCTCGGCTGACACTTGACTGCCTTTTGCTCTTTCCAAGCCCCAACTCCTCACCTCCCACTAGACCACAGAAAAATGTCACTTTGTGACATCACAGTGCTCGTTAAACTACTTATGTGGCATAACTGACCTGTATCCTACTGTCATTCCAACTCAAGTGGGTCACAGACTTTTTGAATCAGGGACAGTACATGTCAACAGAACAGGGGTCATTTACATATATGGGTGTGAAAGGCAAAGTGACAAACTGTTTGAGGGATTAAGATTGTTTGGAAAATGCTCACACAAATGACTGTTTTTCAGATTTTATGTGAATTTCAGGAAAAATAAATAGAAATAATACTAGTGCGTCTCCAAAAATTACAATAAGGGGAGAAACTAAATTAAATACAGACCCATTCCAAAAAATTAGAATATCATGGAAAAGTTTATTTAATTTCAATAATTCCATTCAAAAAGTTAAAGTTTTATAGATTCAGGCCCACAATTTAAACAATGTCAAGTATCTATTTGTTTATTTTCACATAATTTGGGCTTCCAGCTCATAAAACCCAAAATTAGAATACTGTGGAGAAATCAGCCCAAACTACTTCTCAGTTTTTGCAGAAAAAAAAGAAAAGGATCACATCAAATCAATCAAAATATGGCACTTTCAAAATGATATGTCAATCTTCAATAATTGGTTGGGTGCGACGTGGCGTTAAGGCAATCAGCCTGTGGCATTGACTGGGAGTTATGGAAGCCCAGATTTCCTTGATGCTTGCTGTCAGCTCTTCTTTGTTGTTGGGTCTGGTGGTCCTCATTTTCCTCTTAAGAATACCCCATAGATTCTCAGTGGGGCTTAGGTCCGGCGAGTTGGCTGGCCAGTCAAGCACTGTGATGACATGGGCATCAAACCAGGCTTTGGTGCTTCTGGTGGCATGTGCAGGGGGCAGGTTCTGCTGGAAGATGAAATCTGCATCTCCATACAGTTCCTCTGCAGAAGGAATCATGAAGTCCTCTAAAACATTCTGGTAGACTGTTGCGGTGACCTTGGATTTAAGAAAGCAGAGTTTACCAACACCTGCACCAGACATTGCACCCCAAATCATGACTGACTGTGGATATTTCACACTGGACCTCAAGCAGTTTGGGTTCTGTTCCTCACCCGCCTTCCTCCAAACCCTTGGACCTTGATTCTTGAATGAAAGGCACACTTTACTTTCTTCGGAAAAGAGGACCTTGGACCACTGGCCAGTGGTCCAGCCCTTCTTCTCCTTGGCCCAGTTGAGACACTTCCTACGTTGGCTCAGGTTCAGAAGTGGCTTGACCCACTGTCATCTCTTTTGCTGGTGCATCTTCTCCTGCCACATATTTTCCTTCCACTAGACTTTCCATTGATATGCTTGGACACAGCACGGACACAGCCTCCTTAGCTATAAACTTTTGTGGCTTCCCCATCCTTTGGAGGGTATCAGTGATGGTCTTCTGGCCAGTTATGTCTGCAGTCTTCCCCATATTGAACTGAGTTGAGACAATTGAACCAAACTAACAATTTAATGACATCTGGGGAAACCTGTACAGGTGCTTTGAGTTTAGTAGATGATTAGTGTATCACACTCAGGTTAAAATATTCCTGTCCTGCAAAATTTGGGCTGATTTTTTCACAGTATTCTAATTTTTTGAAATCCTGTTTTTGTGAGTTTTATGAGCTAGAAGCCTAAATTATGTGAAATTAAACAAATAAATAATTGAAATCGTTTAAATTATGGGCCCTGAATCTATAGTCTATTAAAGTTTAACTTTTTTAATTGAATTATGCAAATTAATCAACTTTTCCATGATATTCTAATTTTTTGGAATGGGTCTGTATTCTCATTTTGAGATTCTGTATTTCTGATCTGCATGAGATATAAGCCATACTTATCAACAGTAAAACAAAAAAAAAGACTTGAAATGTCACTTGATCTGTAATGAATAAAAATATATATAACAATTTACCTTTTTGAATTAAATTATGAACACAAATGAACTTTTTACAATATTCTAATTTTTGATGTGGCACTGCATTCATGTATTGGGGGAAAAAAAGATCAGTTTCTCAGAACCTTGATTCCAGTTTTGTTCAATACAGTGCCTTGTGAAAGTATTCACCCTCTTGGCATTTTACGTGTTTTGCTACCTCACAACCTGGAATTTCATTTACAGGACATGCTTACAATTTTGAACATTTAATTTAATTAACTTTTTATTGTGAAGCAAACAACAAATATGACAAAATAACAGAAAACTTCACTGTATTCTATTCTATAACTATTCACCCCCCTAAAGTTGGTACTTCTTAGAGCCAGTTTTTGCACAATTACAGCTGCAAATTGCTTTGGATAAGTCTCTATGAGCTTGTCGCATCTTGCCACTGAGATTTTTGCCCATTCCACAAAGCAAAACTGCTCCAGCTCCGTCAAGTTAAATGATTTCTGCTGGTGAACATCAATCTTCAAGTCTGAACACAGATTCTCAATTGGATTAAGGTCTGGGCTTTGACTCAGCCATTCTGTCCCAGTCTTAAATCATTGACAGACTGAAACAGGTTTTGCTCAAGAATATCCCTGCATTTAGCACATCCATCTTATCCTTGAATTGAGAAAAACATGGTGTTTGTTGTTCTTTGGGTGGTGAGATGCGTTTGTTTTGCGCCATCATTTTCCTTTTTGAAAGGACCAAAGCACCTTCCTCCATACATTTGGAGAGTGTCCCATGCCTTTTATCAAACTCAAAATGAGCCTTCCTATTTTTGTCTGTAAGTAAAGGCATTTTTCTGGCCAGTATTTATATAAAGCCCAGCTCTATGGAGTGTACAGCTTATTGTGGTCATGTAGTCACATACTCCAGTCTCTGCTTCGGAACTTCAGGGTTTTCTTTGGTATCTGTGCAGCCTCTCTGATTGATTAATGCCCTGCTTGCCCAGTCTGACAGTTTTGTGAGCGACCCTCTCTTGGCAGGTTTGTTGTGGCACTGTGTTCTTTCCATTTGAAGATGATGTATTTGATGGTGCTCCAGATGATCATCAGAGATTTGAATATTTTTTATAACCCAACCCTGACTTGTACTTCTCATCAACTTAGTCTCTGACTTTTTTGGAGATCTCTTTGTTCTTCATGGTGGTGTTTGGTTAGTGGTCCTCTTGCTTAATGGTGTTGCAGCCCCTGGGGCCTTTCAGAAAAGGTGTGTATATTCTGACAGACCATGTGACACTTAGATTGCACACAGGTGGACTTGATTTCATTAAGCATGTGACTTCTAAAGGTAATTGGATGCGGCAGAACTTTTTAGGGACTTCATAGTAAAGAGGGTGAATACTTATACCCATCCCAAAGTTCAGTTTTTTTATTACATTTTTTAAATATACATTTCACTTCACCAACCAATACAGGTTGCAGTATAACAAAATAAATAAATAAATAAAACAGGGGTGTGAATACTTTTGCAAAGCACTGTACATTCTTTCACTGCCGAAAGTACTTATATAATCTGAAATTGTGTGTCTCCAGTGTGCCAGGTGATTGGCATGTATGACTATGTGGCTCAGAATGATGACGAGCTGCCCTTTGGGAAGGGGCAGATCATTAATGTGCTGAGCAGGGAAGATCCTGATTGGTGGAAGGGCGAGCTGAATGGTTCTGTTGGCCTTTTCCCCTCCAACTACGTCAAACTGACCACTGACACTGATCCCAGCCAACAATGTGAGTATAGGAAAAACACTTTCCTTCTTAATTTTATTCTTTACGTTCTTTTTTTTCTTTTATCTCCTTTTTCTTACTTTCACACACACTAATTTTCTATCCTGCCCACTTTAAGCACTGAGAACCTGCAAATGCAGGATTTTTTTTTTAAGTGTATCCTCCGGTGAATAATGAATTAGAAAATCCATAGGATCCAGTTATAAACAAATGTGGACATTTTATAAGGCCTTCACTGTAATTTCTACATTTGCAAAGGTAAAACCAAAGTCATTGGTTTTAATAAGTGTACGAAGTTAGTGATATCTTTTAGAGAGCTGCCTTTTGGTTTAAGCTGTGTCCAGTGACCAATCCTCTCCCCTGACCACACTAACACTGTCCCTTCCTCATGTTTCATAGCCTACCCTCACATTCATGTTGTATAGCCCAAGTAGTAAAATGTCTTTCTGTCTTTTTCTACGCCTGCATGCTCGTGTTCTTGTTGTTGTGTTGTCTTGTGAGACATGTCTTCCCGAGTTCATTCTAGTCGTCCTAGCTTGTAATTTTTGCACATTGTGGGTAACTATTTTTCTTTTCTTTTTTTTAAAACCTGCTTTCCTTTCTCTGTTTTAGTTTTTACTCCGTTTTTTTGCTTATGTGCTGTGTTTTCCTCTTTCTAGGACTCTTATGTTGCCCATATCCCACTCAGCCTTGAAAGTCCTCAAAGCGACCCACTATCCCCTATACACTGCCCAGCGGGATGATGGGAGATGGAACCCCCCCACATTGGTCATGTGACTGCCCCCCCAGCTGGCTTTGTGGCCAGAAGAGACGAATACCGAATACTGCAGAAAGGCAGTTAACCTCAGTATTCAGAAACATAGACGCACGCAAAAAATTGCCAAGCAGCATTCTCTGCATTAAATACATTTTTAAAAGAAGAATGCTTAATATAAAAAAATATTCTCTTTTTTGTTAATTGAATTAACATTCACATTGATTTATATATGAATAGTAACCAAATATGAATGCTGGATAGTGGGTCCTTTTGTGGCTTTCTGTGATTCTAATTCTGTAGCCTCGCTAATGTAATTCAAGTTGAAAAACAAAAAGGAACACTTTTGAACTGTTTGAACCAAAACAGATTCCATTTGACATTAAGCTCTGCCCCACTTGACTCTTGACTAATGCCTGCTTTTTGCTCCTTCCAAGCCCCATCCCCTGACCCTTCATTAGACCCACAGCACCACAGAAAGACCCACTATTCATGCTCTGTGACATCACAGAGCCTGATAAACTACATATGTGTCATAACTGACCTGTATCCTAGTGTCATACAAACTCAAGTGGGGTTAGGGCACAGTGTTGTCCACAACATATCCGACAGATTTTCTACAATTATAATTTTTTTTATTATGTGAAACATTACATGTACATGCTTTTCTTCCACACTTAATAATAACGATGCCAGGGTTCTTTGGGGCAATGCCATAGAACCTTACGGTTGTTCCCATAGATTTTTTTTTCCCCAAACCAAAATTGGTTCTTCCTTGCATCTTTCCAAAGAACCCTTTGGTACATTTATTTTGACACATGCAAGCACAGGCTTGATTTTGCACTTGGGTTAGCTAGCTAACTAGTTTGCTACTTTAAGCCAAAGCCAAGTAAAAAAGTGCTTTGTGAAATAATCATCAGAACAAAGTAAGTTTCAAAACACTGAGGAAAATGGGTAAAATTGGAAAGGGTAGTAAAAAACTCAATTGCCGTATTTACGGTGCCCAGGGTCGGATATGTGCGGACCTCCTGTAGAGTGCTGTTGTGTGTCTCGTAGAACACCCCTCCTCCACCCTTGTAGAACACAGGTGCTGTCAGTCATTTTGATGGGCAGGATGGGACCTCTCTCCATTCATCCAATCACATGCCTCTGTATTGATGTTTGTCACATGTTCATACCAAAACATTGGATGAATAGGTTTATGTTTGTGTGCTTGCTGGTCTTGGTTCTTTTGTTTGTTTGTTTGTTTGTTTGTTTGTTTGTTTGTTTGTTTGGTGTTTATTTGTTAGTTTTTTTTAGCACATTTGTTTTGTAGTGTTTGTGTGACAGGGTTGAGAAATGGTGTTGCAAACCAAAAACTGCACAACTGCCACTTAGGGGAAATGGTACAACAATGGATAATGTATTCACACTCATACATGTTATGTTGGAATTGGTGCACATTTAAAGACTGCAGTCTCCCATTCACCATGGGTGGACCCTAGAGAATGCAAAATGTATTATTTCTTGTATAATTGTTTTTCTCGGTGTAGCACCAATAGTTATGTTTTGCATCTAGTTTCTTTTATGCTTTCTCTCTCAGAAATTATTTTTTAAATTGTTAAAGTTGATTTGGATAACACTGTGTGTCACGTTGCGTACACAGCTGCTTTATATTTTTATAACAATCAGTAACTTGTAATTCATAGTGTTTTAAAGCACACAAAGTAGGATTTGTGCATTCTGGGAAAAAATGTAGCCAAGAGGTAGAAACAATTGGGAGCAACCAAATGGACATGCATATTAAATGGACATTGACATTTGTACAATTTTTTTTTTTTTTGGGGTTTTGAGCCCTACCCCCACCACACCTCTACACATACATGGACAAATGAACAAGCCTAATGAACAAATATATAAAGTGCTAGATCCAAGTATAATTCTCACTAATCGCAAATGCTTATGAATAAAAGAAAATGTTTACAACTGCAAAAAGAAAGACTGTGGTATATTCTTTTTAAAACAGGAGTGAGAAACCCAGTCCGTGGGCTTGTAAACTGTCATTGTTTGTTTTTTCTGCCTGTTAGATAAAGCATGGCATTAATTTATGCTTAAACTTTATTGTACTGGTGGTACCATATCATTTATTTTATTGCTTGTTTTTCTATCCCATAACAGTATTGTAATTTTTATTGTTCTAAAACAATATGAATTGAAAATGTAATCTTTTTTTTTTTTATAGCATTTTTTAAAATTCACCTGTGTGGATTCGCATTGGTTCCACAGTGTAAAGGTATTGGAGTCTGCTGCTTATGATAGGCCTATTGGACTTTTTGTCATGTCCATCACATCCTGGATCTACTGGGAGGGCTTTTTTATTATATTTGTCATTGTAGTATACTATAAATGGCTTGTTCTGTTGTCGAGGCACAAGCAGAATAAGGTTTCTCTTTCAGTTGTAATATCTGTGATACTGTATATGAGTTTATTTCTTTGTCAACAAATCCAAAACTTTGAAACTTTAACCATTGCACTCGGTTAATGCAGCATTTTATCAAATAAAACAAAATGAATGTACAAAAGAAAAAAAATATATACCACAGATCCTTAGCTTTAATAAACAGTGTCATGCTATCTTTTTAGAAAATGACATATAACCATTAAAGAATTCCATGGCAATGGTGGACTTGTGTATTTTCTTTATTGTATTTTCACAAAGAGCTTACACTGTTCTGATATTTAGTCACTTTTTGTGTGTACATGTTGTGCTTAGCATTACTCTTACAATGTATAATTATTAGTGGTTATTTAAAATGTTATGTGCCCTTTTAATCTGAAACTATTACATATTTATTTAATATCAAGATATAATAATAAAGAGTAATAATAATAATAATAATAGTCCAGCAGTTGGCTGAGGAGGTACAGTAGATCTGAATGAACAAGAATGAGGCACAAGTCATTCTTGAGCCACTATTAAGGCACAACATATGTAGAAGGTGTGAAGTATGTTATAAATGTTTATTTTACTGTTTATTTGTTGTACATATGTATTAAGTGATTGTGTAATATTTATACGGACATTTCAAGACTAATTGACTAATGGAAATAGTAAAGTTACCATTTCTGAGATCAAATGTTTTGTTTTTATATTCAGCCTTGGCATGGTAGTGTAAATTCATATGGAGTTTTGTTTTATGTGCATAAGACACTGAAAAAAAATTATCAATGCAATTACCTTTGGCCTGCTTACAGGGTGCGCTGACCTCCACCTCCTGGATATGCTGACCCCAATGGAGAGAAAGCGGCAAGGCTACATCCATGAGCTTATTGTGACAGAGGAAAACTATGTCAATGACCTGCAGTTGGTTACGGAGGTAAGATTATAGTGTGCATTTGTGTGGACAGATTCTTTGTGGAATTGGTTACCATTTTTATCAGGACTTTGTCTTGGCCATTTCAAACCATGAACTTTTTATTTTTTATTTTTCCAAACTTTAACCATTTAGTAGAAGACTT
>BRDA01009158.1:20418-40690 GCA_036984385.1 Crenuchus spilurus
TTCTTTCAAAATCTATTTACACAACTTTTCACTTACCTCAGTTATAGTGAGCCAAGACTGGTCTAGACCCCAAATTTTGCTTCTTTACTTTAGTAAAGGAGCCTTGAGGCTAACATTGCTATCAAACACTACAAGTAAATATAGTTTCTATTAAAACACATCACTTATGTCTCCCAACTGACTTAAAGGTCTCATTTGAGGTCTCACTGTCTTATAGATGTGTTTTAGGACACAGTTTCACTTACTGGTAGCCGTAAAAATAAATTACAACTTGTGTTGATGAATACTGCCATCTTAAAAAACATCTCGGGAGATAAAGTGCTCATCTAGAATGAGTTTTGGTGACAAAGACCCTCATAACCATTGGAGTAATCTGATCCCAGAGCAGTCTGTTTCCAGCCCTGCTGCCACCTAAAACAGCTGCCTGTACCAGAGCTAGTTTCAAAACCCATCAAAATAAATACATAGAACACAGAAGATGTTAATGTAAATAATGAGAATGTAAACATAGACATGCTATTACAGTACAGATGTACAAGTGAGTCCATATTGACTGCAAAAATATTTAAATATGTATAATAAACTCAGCAATTTATACAAACTGAGTAGATTAACTACTAATTGTTCTGTAATGGTGTGTGTGTGTACGTTTGTGTAGGAAAGAGTAACCCATACTGTGAGGTGACAATGGGATCTCAGTGTCACATCACTAAGACGCTGCAGGACACACTGAACCCCAAATGGAACTCTAACTGCCAGTTCTTCATCAAAGACCTGGAACAGGATGTGCTGTGTGTGACTGTGTTCGAGAGAGACCAGTTCTCACCTGACGGTGAGCAAGACCCGCACAAAGACACCCCCAACCGTGCATGCACATATTCTATTGTGTTAACTCATTTCATATATCATATTGGATATATCCGAAATACTGAATGAAACACTGTGTGAAGAGTCTGGCCATTTAACTGGATTCAATTTTGATTTATAGGAAACAATTAATTTCACGAAACTCCGTTAGATTTGATTTTTAAAGGCTTTCAAAAATTCAAACACAATTGCTGACTGTACAATATATATTTTGATATATTACATTTATATGTAAAATTCCACATTTATGCAGTTGAACCTTCAGATCAGTGCATCTCTGTCCATCAGCACTGGTGTTCATGAAATTTGAGCACGATGGCTTATTTTAAATATTCATTTTAAGTGACATGCATTGATTAAAAAAATAGCTCATTGCAAAGTTTAGCCGTTTTTAATGGGGCATTAGACAAGGTTCAAGAAAATCAAGCTCTAGCAGTTAGATGTCTGTACTACATCAACCATTTTATTTACTGTTTGGACTGGCCGCCATCATTTGCCCATAAACAAAAAGGCTGCCACCTGTGTTCAGTTTGATGTTACTAGCAACACAAAGACATTACTTATCAAAAGATGAGGTAGGTTGTTTATTAAAGTTACAGCTGTACTTCTTATATAATAATAATAATAATAATGTCATTTGAAACGGCTGTTCATTCTGTTTGCAGTGGATTATTGTTATTGTTTACTTTTTTCATTGCACTATATTCAGTATTGATGATCATACATTTATCTCACTCAATTGCCCAACATACAAAAAATAAGAAAGATTTTCTTTATAGGTGTGCAAGGGGTCCAAAGTTTCTTAAATTTGTCAATTCAATCTGTAATTGTTTTCTAATTCTTCGCTCAGTTTTATTTCATTCACATATAATAGTCCTTTTCATCTCCATTGAAAAACACTTACTGGCTTGTGCCTTAACAGTTCCCTTAACTGTGTTATCATAATAGAAAAAAAGTGATGTGATATGCCATCTGTGCTCGTTCATTTCTTTCTTTTTCTTTCTCCCTGTTTCTGTGTAGACTTCCTGGGCAGGACAGAGATTCGGCTGGCCGACATTAAAAAGGACCAGGGTTCGAAAGGTCCAATCACTAAGAGGTTGCTCTTGCACGAGGTCCCCACAGGAGAGATAGTGGTCAGACTCGACCTGCAGCTGTTTGATGAACCATGACATTTGTGACCCTTGACATCCTTTCACTCCAGATTCCATACTGCCCTCCCTCTTCCATGGTACAAGCCCACCAGCCTAATGTGACAATCCACATCACTCAACAACACCAGGCCCCATTCTGTGTGGCTGAGGACGTAAAGAGAAGAATAAAAAGAGATGGAGAATGAAAGGATGTTTGTCAGTGTAGAAAAGCAAGCCAGTGGTCTTAATCACTCCTTCAGTTTGAATTTGATTTAATGTGAACAGATAATATGTTTCAAAATTTCTAGAGGAACTGAAGTCTTAAGATGGTGTTAATCTTAAAGAATTGAAGCCACTATTGCTGCATTATTAACACTTTGGGTTATTCCCTACATAAAATTCTGACATTAGTTGTTGGATTCTCCTCTGAATGTTCATAGTCAAGACTCAGTAAATGAAAGATCTGAAGTCTTTAAATGGGTTGACATTTGTTGTACAAAATACACCTGTTTTCATTAATATTGGGATACGGTTGTGCTGACTAATAAGGCATGGAGAATTTAAACATATGGAGAATTTCATGTAAACAAAAATGGTTATATTGGTCTTAATGTTATGGCTATTTTACTAAAATCAAATGTTCCGTCACATAATGATTTACTATATAGGCTACCAATAATGTTGCCAGTTTTCCACGTTTACAGAACCTCTCAGTTCTCGATTTCACAAATATGTTCTAGAATTTAGATTTACACTTTAGATCCGTTTGCTGCTCTAGAACAAAGTCAAATCCTGAAGTGTTGTGCCATTCCGAAAGTCTGTGAACACTTAAAGCTGTCTCTAGAATACTGATGGACCATCATCTCAATCTACACTTACTTTGCAATCGTGTATTATGCTGAGAAAAACCTCCAATGTTATTTTTATGTTTATATGCTTTCTTTTTTCCCCCATTCCAAAATTCAACCAACAGTCACGTACCTGAATGTATTGAGGAGGTTTCTTAAGAGGTAAAGCAGCTCACAATTTAATGTGTGTCTAAGAGAAATCAGATCAGCCTAAAACTTTAATATTCACATAAGCATTTTATTCCTTTGGCTGAAATATGTGGAAATATTTGTAAATGTATGAAGGTGGGGACAATTTTGAGTTTTGAGAATTGACCAAGGAGGGAATTAAACAGTACAGTACTACAGTATCCCCTGTAGTAGGCAGTTAACATTAAGGTTTGCGACCATTTTCCCAACTATAGAAAGACCAGAGCGTTCCAATATATATAAATACTTTTTTTTTATTACTGAGAAGGCAGCAAAAGCATTACCCCCTTGTGTCAAACACTTGTAAAATACTGTTGAAGAAGAGGCGAAATTGAGTAGAGAAGTAGACTTTAGAGTTGTACATTTAGCTTAGAAGGCCTTTAGCCAAGTTAAAACATTTTCTTCTCATCTCTCCTTGTCATACGCATCATTTGAGTTTCATTTTTGGTACAAAACGTAAGCTATTTAACATTGAGTGCTATTTATATTACTAATGTGTTGTTTTATTTTTAATATTTTTATTTTTTTAATTTCTAAGTTGCGAGTTTCCCTCTTAAACACTGAACCCTGCTTAGGTAGTGGGTTGGATGGTAACGATTAACACTGTAATTGGATTCTATTTGTAAAGTTGAAATATTTCAGGGTTGATATTTTTGTTTTAACAGTGTACTTTTTTGTTATGAATGGTAGAGGTGTGGAGTTTAGAAATCTGCGAGGTTAAAATGACATGTTTAAACGGTGTGTTATTTCAAATGCACCAGATGAGGCTGCAGGGGGATAATGACACTATCTGTTCAGTAGTTTTGCCATTTCCCCCCAATGGCATTTCACAAAATAGCACTGCTTCTCTTAAGTGTGTTTGTTCTTTTTTCCATTGTGGATGGATTTGAATGGATGAGATTACTTTTGGTAGCATTATTGAGCTGGAGGTGTCGTTTCTGAACGAAACGGCAGTACTGTATTGATAAAGGAATACTTCAGCATTTTTTTAACCTAATCTCTATCTGCCACATCTTTACTACACAATTGATTACCTCAAACAGTAATTTCAGTCTGTTTCCCTGTATTTAATAAAGACCTAAAAAAAAAAACTAACTTGCACTAGAAGTCAGTGGGCACTTGCTTCAAGACCTGTCCATTGACTTCTATTAAAAGAATTTCAGGTCAGTAATTTGTGGTTGTTTTCCAAAGTATCAAAACATGTATCGGAATTCTGTGATATGATATACATATACGTGGCAGACAGTGGTTAGGTTAGAATGAGAACACTTCTTTAAATGTGTGTATGTGTGTATCAGAGAGAGTATATCCCTGTGTAGATGCAATACAGACGTTTTATTCCACTGCTGTGCTAGTGAGATGTCGGATTCATCAAGAACTGCTTCTGCAGGGTGTGCAAATTATTCCACTTATTGTGTGTGTAAGTGTGTGTGCGCGTGTGTGAATGTTTGTTTTAGCACCAGTTGAGTGCTTCAGTTAGTGCTGGGTCACCTCTCGAGCGTCTTCGTGAAAAATATTTTTCTTTAGACGATGACGAAGAGGTCAGGGTTACCTCTTTTTCTTCCCTCTCTCCTTTTCCCCTTGCATCTGTTTCTCTCGACCCGTCTCCCTTTCACTGTACATTGCCAACTAGTAGACTCTTTCCCCTTATTTTTTATTGAGCAAAGTCCCCCCCCCAATGAGTCAGCGGTACAGTATGTGTTTGTGTTTAAATCTTTGAAAGGAGTATAATATATTACAACTTGAAGAGTAATTATGTTGATGACAGCGTATTGTTATCAATTTAGAAGCAGTGTATTGTCTTAAATGTTGCAATTAAAGCTCAATTGGACCAAGAATGTTGTGTGAGTGAAATGTTTATTAACATTGTCTTTAAAAGAACATTTCTATTGGTCTCTTATGAAGCACATTTCCAACAACAAAAAACATTTTTCAAAGACATGATTGTTTTACATGGTAATCAGATAGTATCTAATTTTGAGATGGTATTTTTAAAGTATCTCATAATTGGTAGACGTTCATTGTGTTTTTAATACTATTCGTGCAGCTCTAAAAAATAAAATGTCATGGAAAAGTGAAAGTTTAATAAAAAAAAAACTTAAAAAAAACTTTTTTAGTTTTAATGCTGATGCTGTTTGAATAATAATTTATTCAAACTCTGAATGAAATATTCTAATGCAGTAGTTTTAACATCAGTTTACCTTTTGGAATTGAAACTGAACAGCAATGAACATTTTCACAATATTCTACTTTTTTTTGTGGTATTGTATGTATTTTGACTTCTGTTTATAATTGACATGACTTTGTATCTCATTTACATTTGGTGGCCTCATTATGAATCTATAGGGTCTTTCAGTGATTAATCTCCATGACTAATGCCATTTGGCCCAAGACTAGGCTTGTCTTCTCTCTTTATACAAGCTTTTTTCAACTGAATGGATGTAATGACGTGATGAGTCGTATCAGCAGGTCTATTTCAGGTTTATTTATTGCACTGAAAAGCACAGGTGCTCAGTCTTTAAGACTATTTTTAAACCACATTCTGTTTCTGTTCTCCAGCTTTGATACATACCGCCAATTTCTCAGATTATGTCTAAAGTAAACGTAAAATGGCTTTCAGTGGTTGACTCGTCATTGCTAAGGCAAATCAGTGTAAGAACAGACTTTAATCTGTGTTCATGACAAATTGACCACATTGTTTTAAGTTGAGATGCAAATGTTGTGATGCCTACAGCACAAATATATGCATTACATTTGCTATCCAAAATGATCAGTTGAACCTACGCATTAAATTAAAGAAGGGAAAAAATGAGTGTAGATATGTGGTCATTGATACGATTGTGTATATGAACAGAAGTACTGGGGCACCTGCTCATTCACCGTCTCTTCCAAAATCAAGGGTGTTAAAGAGTTTATCCTGCTTTTCTTGGAGTAACTGTCCAGGGAAGGAGCATTGCTGGTGAGGATTTGATTGCATTAGCAACAAGAGCATTAATTGCACAAGGATGTTGGATGATCACCAGCCCACCATCATTCCAGAGAACACAATTCAACTGCTCCTCAGATAAAAAGGTGGGGGGGATTTGTACCCCTCTAGCCCACACCTGGTATGACGAATGTTACCAACAGCTTCATGTTTACCTGCTCCAGAGCGTCCTATTCTACTGACAGTACTTCTATAAAGAAACTAGAGAAGCTATGTGTGCATTTGTACATCTGTGTGAGCAATGAGTGTAACTTAAAATTAGCTGAATGCATTTATTAGAAAGGGTGTCCACAAACATTTGGACACACAGCGTATTTTGTGTAATAAGTGTAATTTAGAGATATTAAATGTTAATGCTCATGTCTTGAGAATTCAAGTCAAACATCTGAAATCATTTACATACGAATGATATAATTATGAATTTTGACTCATTAATTTTGTTTAATTTGAGCATAATTTATGCAAGTTAATTTATCAACTTATTGAAACATTTTAATGTATCAAAATGTAATTTTGTCAATTTGAGTGAAGAATATACACTGAAAGTCAAACATTATTTTTTGTTGACATGTTGATATACCCTACCGGCCTAAGGTTTCAGAACAGCCCAATTTTTCCATTCATTTATTGCAATTCAAGTCTTTCAAGTCCAAAGAATAGCTTGAACTGATACAAAGGTAAGATATGAACTGCCTGAGGTTTAAAAAGAAGTAATTTACATTACAGAATTATACACAAAGGCTATTGTCAGGGAACGTGAAATGGGTAAACAGGTGAAAGCTGTTCTGCAGCAATAGAGGTAGATGTAGCCTTGAAAGCTGCTGCTACAACAGGATAATGACCCAAAACGTAAGTCCAAGCTCTGCCAGAATTACCTCAGGAAAATTGAACAAGTTAGTCAGCTTGAAAACATCGAGTGGCAGCACAGTCTCCCTACGTCACACATTTATGTGAACGTCTACAACAAATTTGAGAAGAACTGTCTGAAGAATATTTAATGTCTATTGTTGAAAGAATGCTACCAGTGTGTTCAGCTGTTATATCTGCTAAATATGCTACTTTGATTATTCCAAAGTTTAGACACATTTTGGTCTACAAATTGATTCCATGATGTTTTGTTTAACTCAATGCATTGAGACATTAAAATCATTTTCAACAGAAAACTGGAAAAATTGGGATGTTCTAAAATGTTTTGGTCGGTAATGTATATAATATGCTTTTCTAGTAAACTGATAAATTGTTAAATGAGCTCTTCCCTTTAATGGTGAAGTAAAATGATCGCCCCCTGCAGGACACGTTCATCGCACGTGTTAAAGGGCTGAGCTTTTAGAAGATTAGCTCGTCTAAAATACTCAGCCTAGTTTCCAGCCTGAGGAGATAATGGCAGGCTGACACAGTCGGCTTCGCGTCTATCCTGTGGAAAACCCTGCTGTGAGCTTCAGCCCTCATGTTTAAGGGGGCGTGTTAAGAGCGTGTTATACAACGACGGCTGCGAGCAATTTGCCACCTTAAACTCGCTCCCCCGTTGTTAGTAAATCAGGCTCTTGCTTAATCCTTTAACTGACAACTTGTTCAGTCTCAGTCAAGAGGACGAGAAGTAAACAAGGAGTCGTTCTCGCCGTCACGGACAGAGGGGTAAACACCTCCATAACTGTATCGAGGCTGAAGAGCTTCTTAAAGCGTTTTATTTATAAGAAGCGAAAACGTCATCTTTGTGTTTGGGCCGTAGATAAGCTAGTTTGTTTGCTGTGTAAACATGCTTTATCCTTATAAGGTTGGGAGGAGAAGTCATTTTCTGTTTTCTCTGAATGTCCAGTTTGGTGGAAAAGAGGAACCATCGTACGGTGGCCGCAGTTCTGACCTTATTGATGGCAACACCGTTCCTCAGAGTTGGGCGACTGAGTGAACAGGTACAGTGTAAAACTAACCCATTCCTCACTGGAAAGCATATAAACAGCGTTTTTTTAAGTACACTTGTTTACTTAACCCTCTATGGCAATTTATAGCAACAAATTACCCCCTTACATCGTCTCTTTAAATCAAAATAAATATTTAATTAAGTCACATGACCTATCAGTGACCAATAAAATGTGGTGTTGGAGTGTGTCACTGTGTCTGCGGGAGGAGCAGTCCTTTCAGCAAGTAGTTCTGCATAGGGCACACAAAATCTTTTGTTTTTCATGTTTTAAAATAGACATAAATCCGTAAATCTTTAAGGAACATGTTATTCCATACCAAAACTACATTTATTTGTTGCCTCAAAGCAACATTGTGCAGTTAGGCTACTCTTTAGTATGCCAAAGGTTGGGTCTGTGCTAGGATGCAAAATAATGATCACATGTAACTATTTTTTGCGGTCCTATTAGATTATATAAAACTTTTATTATTAACCCCTTTAGGAAACTCCTTCTGGGAACAAAATGACTAAACAGTGGTAAAGCTACTCTCCTTAAATTTAAATAAAACGAAAAGTAAAAATGAAATTATTGCACATTGTTCATAAGTATATATCTAGTGGTTGTGGCTACCACTCTTCCCATACTTTTTCACACACACATCCCCCCCTCCGTGAGGTGTTACAGAGTCTGATGGCATAAATGACAAATGAGTATTAAAGTCTATTGGTCCTGGATTCGATATTGAGCAGTCTTATCGGTTTTTGCCCCTTAGACCTGTAACTCCAAATATGACTACACGACGATGAGATTATAGTATTTCTGAATACCATCATTTTCAAAATTGATATGAATACCTAGTGTAGTATTATGATACCAAACCAATACTGTGGTTATAAATTAAAAACACTCACTTTTGAGTTGAACATCTGGGTTCTTTTTAAAATGTAATCTTTCATTCACACAGAATTCTTCAGTTATCAACTAAATACAAAACAGTTCAGCAAAATAGTGTTTTTAAAAAGTATTGAAAGTTTGAGTATAGAACTTTCTATATTCAGTGAAACTTTACTAGCATGAAGTAATGTTACACCACGCCACCACACCTATGAAATTATATCAGTTTAGTATTGATACAATTCCCATTGCAACACAACCTGAGACATCTCTTTGCATAAAAAGGCCTGAACCTTTCTTTAAGACAAATATTGGATTCCGTTTCAAATGTGTTCTTGGAACATAATGGCATCTGTGATGTGAAAACTAACCATTATACAGATTTATTTGCCTCACTCTTTTCTTAAAGAGAACACTCAATGTGTACTCTGTCTCACTGTTATCTCCTGTATTATTAGCGCCTTCGTATGGAAAACTCATATGGCATTTTAAGGAGAATTCCAAACATAGTGAACTTCAGTGCCAATGCTGGAGATCCAAGGAAACCAGTCAGATATACAAGTATAAGTAAGTTGTTGTGTTTGCTGTGTTGTACTGTTTCTACATGTTTTCTTTATTAACATTAGCTGCTGTTTGTTTTATGTTAGTTTATGTTCGTTTTCATTCCCGTTATCAAACAGGCATATAGTTCATGTAAATTCCTGTTTACACACAATAAACCATTTTTACTACATTGACTGCATGAGTTATTGTGGTTGTCTTTAATGGTGGTTGGAAGTAGTGGATTATTGATGTCCATGTCTTCTGTCTGCTGTCTTTACCCTAGAGAAAGCAAAGCCCAAAACAATCATCGATATTGGCAAACTCTTACTGCAAAGGGCCAATGAGGTGAAAACTTGTAAACAGTCAGTAATTGCAGAAGCTGCTTTGAAAGCTGCCACACAAACTGCCAAGCCTACCGCATTAAAACAGTCTGCAGCTTCAAGTGATTCTGCAGGTACCACTGTTCCTACACCTAAAGGTTCTGCTTCTACAAGTTCTTCAGATGTTGAATCAAGGCCTTCTGTTTCTTCAAGCATTGAAAATCTGAAGACCACAAGATTGGCAGCAAATGCAATACCTACAATTTCAGTAGCTATGAAACCCCTAATCGAGTCTAGGGCATCTGATGAATATTTATATGAAGTTACAACCTCTGAAGAAAAAGGGATAGTTTCTGAACATGTACATCAAGACACAGCCCCCAATCTTACTATTTCCAATAATGTCCAACCTCAAGAATATTCCTCTTCAAAATTGCTTCCACCTTTCGTCACATCATCAGAGACTTCCACAGGAGAAATTCCAGAAAGTACATCTGTGTACAACAATAGCACAGATGAAATAGTAGGTTCTCCTGCAGCAACACCTGAATCTGGTTCTGAAGCAGTTCCTATAGATGTCACATACTCTGAGGAAGTTACTCTGGTCAGTGATGCCACTGATATAGAGGTTGCATCTATGGAACCTTCTGTTGGGGTCATTTCTATTCCAGCCACAGTGACTGCAAAAGCTGTTGCCAATTCTGTGGATGCCCCTGTTGCTCCTGAGATTTTTATTCTAGAACGTTCTAATGTAGGACATTCGTCTGCCAAAGGGACTCTAGCTCCCAAAGATGCAGAAATAATTAATACCCCAGAGGGAACAACATCCACACCTGAAGCAGTTGTCGTACCTGACAGCCCTGACGTTATATCTTCTCTAGAACATTTGAGAGTAGACATTTTAAATGGTGCAGCTGCTAAACAAAAAACAGATACGCCTTTCCCTTCCTCAGATGTTTCTCCATCAAGAGTCACCCAGCAAAAGCAGAGTACTGCCCAAGAAGTTGTGGCAACTGGAGCCTTCACAGATGTAACAAGCACCACAGAACAAGATGTCAGAGGACCACTGACACGGGAAACTCTTACTGAATCCGTACACACTGCTTCCTCCTCAAAGATCCTGTTTGAAGAAGGGACTATTGCTCATGAAATTACTGCAGAAGCAATGTGTGCACCTGGTTCTGTATCAAAGATTGCCATGACTGGACCTGAACCTCATCATCCAGAGGAAATGATACCATCCAGTGTTGCAATTGAAGAAGCAGTAATCCCTGACTCAGTTTCAAGGGTTATACGTTCAGAAGGAGAAAATCAGGAGACAATTGCTGGAATCCCTGGAGATTCAACAAGGCAGACTGAAAAAAGTCCTGAAATGGTTCCAGTCATGACCCAGAGCCTCGACCGAGTGAATGCTGAATCTGTAGAAGAGGAATTTAAACCGGAAGATGACAAGGCCTACAAGTCTTCAGAGGGTACTCATTTCTTTCTGTCTAGTTCAGTGTGTTTATACTGCAGTATGTGGTTTCCCAACCTTTTCCAACTCGCAGCCAACTCCACAGAATTGACTGAAACCCACAAAAGATGTCAGTTAAGCATTTTGCCAGATGAGTCAATAAGCTTTTTTGATTTTTTGCAAATAAATGAATACCACATTGTCATATTTAAAATATTGTTCTTTAAATGACTATATGTTGTAATGAAGTCAAAAGAAACAAGGTAAACAAACTGTCACTTTATATTGACAGCAGCCTTTTGAGGCATGTTGGCTTGTATTCAGATATTTATTGTAGTCTACATTCCACTAAAAGCAGATTTACACATACTTAAATGTCTGTATAAGTATAATAGCATTATAGATTGTTCATTACATGATTCCACTGCAGCTCTATAGCTTTTCCTTTTTTTTAGTCATATTTTGCTAATTTCAAGCAAATATTCATAAAAGTCCAAATAAAACTGAAAATTTCTTGAAATATCATGAGCATATTCATTGATAGAAATGTTTGAGCAGGTAAATGTTATTGGGTGTCATCATGTATTCAAAAATACATTTACAGTTTCCATCACCGTTGTTTACATTTCCTCTTTATGGAGAAGCCATGTATTCCACCTCATTGTAAAAATTGCCATTTACTTCTTAATAATTATTTTAGTTTATTTCTTAATATATTTAGTAAGAACAAGTGGTATTCTTGAAAAAAATGACATCACACTTGTCCAGCTCTGTAAAATGTGACATGTTACACTTGTAAAACTAACCTTTATAATTGTAAATCGTAAACATGCAGAGATACAAATATGTTACTTAAATGTCTAATACAAGCTTCAACTCTCCATGTTTGAGGTACAGCATGCTTAAACATAAATAGGCCAAAACATTAGCTTGATTCTAATGGATGTTTTTATTGACTGGCTAATTGATATTAGCATGAGCATGAGGAAAATGGCTACTTACAAATTTAAACAGTCTGGGTTGAATATTTCTGTTGGGTCTGTAAGGCAGCGAAATCATCAATGAACTGTCCTTGCTTCCTATGCCTTAGTCTGCAGTGCAACAGGACAATATTAGTCTGAAGCCTATATTCATATGTTAATTATCTGATCATTTATGTTAAACTGTAATATATGCATATCAAAAATATTGAAACTCTTCAACATTGTCCTTAACATTTGAGAATGTTTAAGGTTTTCCCCTCAGTTGCATTTAAAAACATTCTTAAGAACTTCTTAATGTCTATCGTACATTATGAAAGTTTTTTTCATTAATACATATACAATGAAATGCTTGGGTGATCTCTTATTTTTGAATAAGCTATTTATTAACTGGATTGAAACTCTTGTTGAATTTTCCTTTTTAAGGTGCTCTGTCTTTGCAAATTTCAACCTGTTATCAGTTTTTTGGCATGACTACTCCCAGATATCTGCAGTGTGACATACTTTGGAGTATGAATGTTGATTTTGGATCACTTTTATTCC
This sequence comes from Crenuchus spilurus, assembly GCA_036984385.1. NCBI lineage: Eukaryota > Metazoa > Chordata > Actinopteri > Characiformes > Crenuchidae > Crenuchus > Crenuchus spilurus. Next base: position 33,070 of record BRDA01009158.1, read on the forward strand.
TTGGCACTATTCAGCCAGAGTATATTTTGGAATGAAAAGATAAGATGTGTCTGTTTTTGCTCTTACCTCCAGCACAACTGGACCCAGTAAAGAGACTGTTCCTAGATAAGATCCGTGAATACTCCACAAACAGCAAGTGTGTACACAAATGTTTTCCCAAACTGAGAAACACTTTTGCCCTTTTTCATCTCATCCATATTAACACTATGAATGTAAATTCAGAATGTCCCTCATTTCCCACTTTTCTTAATGCCAGCTCCTCTGTTATATCCCTCAGGGCTCATGATGGACTGGTTGATGCTGACCCAGAGTATGCAAAAGCCTTTTCTGAGGAACTGACTAAGCTTCAAAGACTTTATGGTAATGGAGACCTCACAGCATTCCCAGAGTTTAACTTCCCAGGTGGGCAAGATTTTATGTCACTACAATCACAATATTCTTTTTTGATGAGGTCATTCTGAGTGTCACTTTTTTTATTTCTCTTTCTCAGAGCCTTTGTTGGATGAAACCAGTCCCAAATAAATGTCAGCTCTACACTTTTTTCATCTTTAAAGAAGTGTTATTCTTATTTTATCAGTAATGTTACAGTGAATGTTTATGCAATTAATAATTTTTTGTAATATGTACATAATTTTGTAATGACGGAAATTTTGTGAAACTAAATGTAGCACTTTGTGAGCAAGTGTTGAGATAATGAACTGTGAAAGATACTGAAGGGAAACAATAAGGGGAAAATTCTATTTAACCAGATTATTAGCAGTTGGAATTTTATGTATTTATATAGTACATCATTAAAACAAGTAATATTAGTCTAATATCCATTGTATGTGTTTTAAAACACTGTGTTGTGTTTCAGACACTGTTTTTTTTGTGGTTATTATCCAACAGCTGATTTGATTAACATGTTTCACTATGTTAGTGTTGAAGTATGCTTCTGAATAACTTAATAAATCTATGCAATGTCAGAACATCTGGAAGCAAGCTCAGCTATTTTTCCACAATAAACTCTTAATTTTTACTGTATGGATGATGTATGATATAATTTATAAATATTGCCAAGATGAATGGATTTAAATAACATACTCAGGTGCCTAAGGCTTTTGCACAGGACTGTGTATATATAAATACCTATAGTCCCCATAGGACAGCGTGCGCGTTCTCAAGGGGGCGAGAACAATCTTTGTGTAGCGTGAAGTCGTCGCCTCCCACTACATGAATATTCATGAGCGAAGCGGCCTGCGTGCCTTACGTGGTGACGCAATGCAACAACTGCGGGTCCCGATTGCTGCAGCCGCTTGTCATTGTGATGAAGATTGGCACTGAGGTAAGCTGTCACTCAAAATCTCCCTTTTTTTACTCCCTATCAATCAGGGCGATCTCGGCTGAGCGCTATAATGCCCCGGGCGCATAGTAAAGAGGCAGCCCGAGGGGAGAAGCGTCCCTGCGGTTTGCTTTATTCTCTGACGTTACAGGAGAGGGAAAAAAGAAAATATGATGGCGGTTTCGGCTGACGAAGGACGGATGAGAGCACAGGCAGCGAGGGCCCAGTGTTTTTTTTATGATCTTTTGTACAAGCGCGAATGGCGGGCAGCTCATAGGGAGGGATAGTCATGCTGTCCCTAGATTGATTGATAGGCAATGGGCAGGCTTTTATTTTTTAGTTTTGTATATTTTTTCGTCATAAGTCAGCGACAGCGCTTAAGCGAGCGACGGTTTACGCTTGTTATTTTTTAAAATATTGTAAACGTTAGTTACTGTACTGTTAGCTTCTAGCTGTACATTTACAGAGTCAAAAGGGAGTTTCCTGTCCGTTTTCACCAAAGGATGTGTGTTAAAACTACGATCAGAGGAAACATGGCGGCTGTGCTGGTGTTTTAGGAGAAGATCGGAATATACCCAACCTTAAAAACCGCCTTTAACTGCGTTTCTCGCTCCTTTTGGAGGCTAAAATGCGTTTTAGCTCAAGAAGGGTCGGGCTAATGCTATCCGCAACAGTAAACTTTTACCACAAGAGGAAAGTGGAAATGCTCTGAATATCTTATCAGGTTTATGGTGTGACCGCCCGTCTTTAGCTGCACTTACATGTAAAGGCAGTTTGTGTCTCTTACAGTTAAACCACAGCTGTGGCATAAATGTGAATGCTTGTCCTAGTTCTTGTCAACAGGGTTGCCAAGTCCTCAAATAAATCTCCAGCCCAATATCTGTCCTACACAAGCCTTTTTTATTTGACTTAGTTTTCTTATATGCTGTACTGTTGAAGCATTTATTATTATTATTATTATTATTATTATTATTATCACTATTATTATTTTATTATTAATATTACTACTACTACTACTACACATAAACTCACGATAAATTGGAAGATACCTATATAATTGTAATTGTATTATTTTACTCATCGTATCCCCATCTTTCTCTGCTCTAATATAAAAAATTTAATGATCACTTCTGGTTTGGATTGAACTTGGCCCAGGTCGTGACAGATGCCACGTGACATGGTTTGCTGCATATCTAAATAAGTGAGCACACTAGTCAGTTGTAGCAGAGTGGAAATGATTGATTTGTATCAGAAAGGTGCTTGATGATAAGGTACCGGGTGAATAATGGTATAGTCTATGAAACCATTAACTTTGTGGGAAGTTATAGAGTTGACATAGTGCAGGTGTACAGAGAATGGACTTCTTGTACATCGAGTGTCTCAAGCCGGAAAACAGTGGTGCCCCACAGGTTATTGATGCCGGAGGGGATATCTGGCAAGGGGTACACAGGAGTTGACACCACAGTGGACCAGTTAACCTCTATAATGAACATAACGAAGTCAGGGATAGTCACCGACTGTATACTATGGGTCTGCTAAGTATGTTAAGGTAGCCAAAATATTTTGATATGACTGCATATTAGGAAATCAAATCAAATTCGTTACACCCAACTATTCCCTGCTTATTTTTTATCTCCTTGTGGTTTTAATGCCTAATTATATACATACACTTATACACTTTATTCTTTTTTCTGCTATGTTATTAATAAGTGCTTTTTGGCAGCCACTGAACATTCTGAAATTAGCCCAAAAAGCCGTACTCGGCGACAGCCCAAATTAGCGGAAAAACTGCGAACCTGGCAACTCTGCTTGTCAAGAAGAAATGCTATCGCTCTTAATGGCCACCCCTCCTATGAGCTACAAGTTCACTTTTAGGAGCTGAATGACCTCTAAGTCTTGGGCATAACACGCTCATCTTATGTTTCAGTACAAGCATGCCCTTGTGCTACATTTAGAAAGGTGAATACAACCTTCAACATAAAGCCTAGCTTAATATTTCATTCGTGTAAGTTTTTAGTTCAGTAGCACTTTCACCCACAGCTCTGGAAAAATGTTAGAAGCCAGTTTAGATGTCCATCCAAATCTCCAAACCACTGAAAACCTCTGGAGTGTGATCAAAAGTCACAAGCCATCAAATGAAGCTAAGCTATTTGAATGTTTGTGCCAGGAGTAGCATAAAGTCACCCAACAATGTGTAAGGATGACATGCAAAATCAGAGTTATAGTTTTAAAATGAATATGAACATTTTTGTATTATTTGAGATTTGAAAACACTGCATATTTTTGGTCTTTTGACCAGTAATAATTTCCTGTGAAGAAATGCCCTAAATTACAATATTTAATTTGGGAGAAATCTTGTCAGTAGTTAATAGAACCAAACAAAAATATAAAAATGTGCTCAGATATATATCTATAAATAGCAAAACAAGAGAAAATGATTATTTACAGTGGTCTTTACATTTTCCAGAGCTCTATTTGATGCAAGTACATATAAAAGTATCCAAAATCAATTTTAAAGAGTGATTTCAGCTGCTTTAATGTGCACTTGTTGACAGTTCAGTTGTGCACAGTGCTTTTATAATTTCCAAAGAGAAACACTGCCAATAGATTGCGAAGCTCAGTAGCCACATGTGAACCTAAGGTCTCCCAAGCCCAATGCTAAGCATCAGTTAGTGAGGTATGTAACTATGTTCTCTGGAGTGATGATGCTCCATTCAATACTTTTGGGATGAGTTGTGGAGATTGAAGCATGTTTGTGACTCAGAACTAGTCATCCCACATTAGTCAGACACTGACTTCACTAATACTCTTGTGGCGGAATACAGTTATGTGGCAGTCCTTGATTTCAGGAGAACTCAGACAATGGTGAATTTTCTTGTGGTTTATACTTTCCCAATGTGTACATTAAGATAAGTGTATGAACTTCTGTTAAATGGTTGAAAGTAAAGCAGTAATGTGGATAAGTCCTTAATCACTTTGTCCTTTCAGTTTTGGTGCTGAAACTGGGTGCATTAGAAATGCTCAAGTGTTGTCAGCAGCAACAGTAACTATGATGACTTCCCCATCTGTGGCCATGGAGGAGTTTCGGGAGGCTGAACAGGTAAGGATTGTGTTTGTCTACTCTGTAAATATTTCTACTCTGAAATATTAGTTATGTGAGGTGATTAGAGTAGTCTGTTCTGTCAACAAATACTTTGAGGATGTTTCTTATGTAATCCAAAGCAGACCAGTAGAATTTCTGGGAAAAAAACTCCTTAATTAAACTATATGGTATAAACTATCTGAATAATTGTTTTGGTTCTCAACCCAGTCACAATGCAGAAACATCAGAGATTGTAAGATTTAGACTTAGTAAGCAAGCATAATTTAAACTTTAAAAAAAATTGCTTATTTACATATTTTTGGCTTTAAGAAATCAACAGATTTTTCAGTTTGAACTGAAATGTTTGTAAAATGTCATTGTAATTAACAAATTAATTGTTTCAGTGTTTTCTATTGCATGCTCAGTGACTTGCAAATGTACCACTAGTGGTCATGTGAGTTATAGGATCACTGACCACAGTTGTCAAAGATGAAGGCGTTTAAGACCAAAATGCTCTTTTTTTTAGCACACACAAATGTTTTAAATGCTCCTTTCAGTCAATGCTTTGCTTGCTTTCCATCACATGAACTCAATCACATGGCCTATGCTTGCATGAGAAAGATGGAGCAGGTGATAAAGGGAAAAGGACAGAGATGGTGGATGACTTCAGTGTGTTTTATTGTTTGTTATGATTATTATTTCATACTGTGTGTTAACACCATTAATACATTTTTTAGGTACAATATATAATTGTATAAAGGATTGCTTGTTGATTAAAAATGATGAATTGTTTAAAAATGCAACCTTTTTTCCCACCTGTTTTTTTGATTTTACACACACGCACACACACACACACACACACACACAAACACACACACACACACATTTTGTTTAGTTTCAACTCAATTATGTTGGATTATAAAATATTATATAATTAATATACAGGTAGTCCCCGGGTTACGTCGTCCCCGAGTTACGATGTTTTGTGGTTCCATCTTCCATTTACTGTATAAAGCCTTTTTTTACGTTTGGTGCGCGCGGCAGAAGAATACACGGTTACGCGGCTGTTTCATTATTAAACGTATTTTATATGTGTTTTTTGATAATTACTGTGTTAGGATAGGATAAGTGCTCACAGTATGTTATTTATGTACAGTATTTACGTATGTTCCGACTTACACGAAATTCGGTTTACGACGCGAACGTATGAATAGATCAACGTCGTAACCCGGGGACTACCTGTATAATATGGCGGCACGGTGGCTTGGTGGTTAGCGCGTTCGCCTCTCAGCGCTGAGGTCTTGGGTTCGAGTCCACATCTGAGCGGAGTTTCCATGTTCTCCCCGTGTCTGCGTGGGTTTCCTCTGGGGACTCCGGTTTCCTCCCACAGTCCAAAAACATGGAGATCAGGTGAATTGGGTACTCTAAATTGTCCGTAGGTACGTATGTGTGTGTGTGTGTCACCCAGTCATGGATTGGCGCCCTCTCCTGGGCTTAGTTGACTAATGTAATGCCCTGCCCTGTGCCCAGTGAGGGGGTAGGGGACTAACTGCGACCCTGATAAGGAATAAGCAGGTGTGATAATGAATGAATGAATATATAATATATAATAACCATTTAATAATTTAATATTTCTCTTTAATGTAACCTAAAAACGTTAATATTTTCACTATGAGGCAGTATTGCTATTGAATAAGCATAAAGTCATGAGGAGCAGACCATCAAATTATTGTACTTTTTATAAATGATTATAGTAAAATTTTGCCTTATCTAGTTCTCAGGTGATTATGTCAGAATGTGAGGAAACACACTGTAAAATGTTCATAACATTTGCATCTGCACAAACTGAGACAAAGCAGCCCAGGTTAATCTGAATCTAAGTATGTTTAACAACCTTGTGTGAATGACTGAGCTTTATGTCACTTTTGCTGTAAAGGTCGCTCTGCTTTGCCCTTGTGTAACTGTAAAATATAAAGAACCTTTTGATGTGCGCCTGGTGATTATGTTGATTATGCATTTCACCACAAATAGACTTTTGTCTTTTGTCTATACCTGTGTGTGTTCAAATTTAGCATGTAAGTCATAAAACGTCATTCACATCTTAAATAGCTTGCAAATGTCATATTTCTGTGTAATATTTTTACTGACTGCCTCGCAGTTTGTATGATTAATATTGGTGTAGTCTAAAATACATTTGTTCAGAGTTCCTCATGCGGTACTCAATGATGCTTTAGACACTAGCAACACTTCAGGCTTCTCCTAAAATACACATTTTATGTGTGCTTGTTGTTAATAAACTCAGAAATAGGCCTTCAGTGAATAACTGACTGTTTGTCAGTGTTTGGGTGGTGTTAAAAAGGCATGTATTAACATGTGATAACAATACTAATGACGTGGATGTAGAACCCCCCCCCCATCTTTAAAAAATGCTAAAACAAGCTGGCAATATACAGTAATCTCCCCAACCAGAATAGAAAGATGCTTAGCTGGCTACAAAAATTGTTTACAATATGTGATATTTGCAAAAGAGGTTGTTGCTAAATACTGAACATGCACGGTGCCCAAACTTTTAGCTTTTCACAGTAACAGAAATTTTGACCAGGGCTTAACTTTTGCATGCCACAATGAAACAAAACAGAATATAAAGTGGGAAAAACATAATCCATCCATTCATAATCTTAATTGCTTAGTCCAATTCAACATTGTAGTGAATCCCCATGCCCTTCCACTGGGCGCTGGGCAGGTCATTTCACTATTTTAACCAAAGCCAGGAAAGGCCACTAATCCAATGCTGTTCACACACACACAGGCATTCACTGACCAGGTCAGTGTTTTTAGAGCACCCAATTCATCTGTCCTCAATGTTTTTGAACTGTGGGGTGAAACTGGAGACCTTGGAGGTAACCAACACAAACGTGGAAACTTCACCCAGATGGAGAATCGAACCGAAGGCCTCAGCACTGAAAGGCAAATGTGCTAACCCATAAGTCACTCCAAAAAACAATGCTTAATATAATTTAGTAATGATTACTGTAACATCTAAGACAGCAAAATGTGATGGTTTATGTGATGGATGTGATTATACTTAAATATAGAATTAAATAAGTAACTTTTAAATACACCCATACATGTACAGTGAGGAAAATAAGTATTTGAACACCCTGCGAATTTGCAAGTTCTCCCACTTAGAAATCATGGAGGGGTCTGAAATGTTCATC
>BRDA01009159.1:0-11483 GCA_036984385.1 Crenuchus spilurus
TCCCAATTGCACATACTGGGGTCGTTCAGACAGGTAGTCCATGACCCAGGCAACGGTGGACCTGTCCACCTGCATTCTGTCCATTTTCCCTTTAATTTAAAAGGTTGGATGGTGTTGAATGCACTCGAAAAGTCAAAAAAGGTGACTCTCACAGTGGAGTTGCTGTTATTGTCCAGGTGTGCGTGTGCCTTCTGCAGTAGGTAGATGACTGCATCATCCACACTGACACGTTGCTGGTATGCAAACTGCAGAGGATCCAGAAGAGTGCTTACTTGAGGTCTTAGGTGAGCCAGCACAATTCTTTCCATGACCTTCATGACATGTGATGTAAGGGCTACAGGTCTGAAGTCATTCAAGGAGGTGATGGTGGTGGATTTTTTTGGAACGGGAACCAGGCATGATGTCTTCCACAGCACTGGTACCCTCTCTTGCTGTATGCTCTGGTTAAAAAGGTGCTGGAATATCCCACAGAGCTGGGCAGCGCAGACTTATACTAACACAGAAATTTTGAGCATATAACTGTGGTGTTAAAACCACAAGGAGTTAAAAATTAGAGATATAGTAGAGAAAATGGGATGTTTTAAATGCAAAGAAAGGCAATCATATTGTTATATTAATTATACATTGTATAGAGTGCTTTATGTCAGACATCCGGATGGAGGTGTGTGTGGACCTGGCAACCCTGCTGTCGCTCACCGCACATCTTCTCCCCATCCTTCCTCTTTGTCTCTTGGTTCAGTGATCTAGTAGTAGAAGAAAAACTCTTCCTCAGCGTTCTCACTCAAACTCCGACAATACATAGAAATAATGAGACTGTTTTTAAAATGTAAGGAGTAGAAAGTACCAATAATTGAATGAAAATGTAAGTAAGTAGAAGTAAAAAGTTGTCCGAAAATAATTGCTCAGTAAAGTATAAATAACAATTTCTACTTAAGTATAGTAACAATGTATTTGTACTTCGTTGCTTGACACCTCTGATGATAAAATATTTAAATTTCAGATTTCAGTAAATATGAATGTAAAATAATTTTTGGGTAATTCTCGCTGTAGCAGTTGAAATTTTCAGGGAATGCGTTGATGCGCCATACTGTGTATTACAGATACGTAGTGTGCGCTGTACCGTAAAATCTATCTTCTTCCATTTCACTTCGGCATCCGGCTGCTGCCAACAAATTCAGCAAATGGCTGAAAAATGGGAAGCCATAGTTCATTCTTTGCAATTCAGCACAAAACAATTTTCACTCAGAAGCAGCAGCAAGTCTACATATCTACAGTATGTTCAGGGCTGGCTCGCATACACTGGCGCGCATCACTGGCATTTCCTCAAAATAATATTAACAGTATTTAACATAATTACTTTATGTATGTTATTAAAATGATCTAGATTTAAGAGTTTAAAACATTTTACTATCAAATTTTTTACATAATTACTGTATGTATGTTATTAAAATTAAATAGATTTAAGAGTTTAAAACATTTTTACTATGAAATTCTTTCAAAAATGATGCAAGAAGGAGTACAGTGCATGAGATTGGACTTGATTCTGTGGGTAACACGAGAAAGAATGAGATGCAGGTGTTGTGCTGCCCATACTGGACCTTTGCACGCTGTACAGTAAAATCTCTCTTCTCCCATTTCACTTCGGCATCCGACTGCTGCCAAGAAATCATACGCAGATCATGGGTCTGCACGAAATAAAATTAACAGTATTTAACATAATTACTGTATGTACGTTCTTAAAATGATCTAGATTTAAGAGTTTAAAGCATTTTTACAATCAATTTTTTCAAAAAGGATGCAAGAACATTATACATCATGGCGCCCTCCGTGGCAGATGTGTTTGCTTGCTCCACTCTTGGATGTTTCTTTTTTCGCTTTTCTCTTCTCTTATGTTTTTATTTCTTGTTTTGGACAAATGCCGTGCACTACAGACATACAGCAGACAGGCATTACTGGACATGGCTGCATATAAACCGGAATTTACTGGACATATTCTACCGGAGCTACAACCCAATGTGTGCTCCTGTAGCAACCACCGCTACTCCCAGCAAGGCCCTGAAGCATTGACCTTGCGTGAGCACGTGGACCCCAGGATAGCGCTTCAGAGACGGCGAGGCAAGAGAGGCGAGCTACATGCTAGGCTAAAAGCTTGTGCTAGCCGACCACTGCTGCCCAGCCTCCTGCTAGCTAACATATGGTCTCTGAAGAACAAGTTGGACAAACTATGAGCCAGGATCTTGTCGCAGAGAGAGGTAAGATAGTGCTGGACTCTGCCGTTCAGCTAGAGAGTCATTCGTTACACGAGGGGAGATCGAACTGTAGCCTCCGGTAAAACAACAGAGGGAAGCGTGTGTGTGTGTATATCAACAACTTGTGGTGTAAAGATGTACGGAGCACTGTTGCCCAGATGTAGAATTACATCTTAGTTACTGTTGAGATGTTGCCCGTTTTACATTCCACAGGAATTCACGTGTGTATTTTTAGCCGCGGCCTACATCCACCCATGGGCAACCTATACAGCGGCACTCAGTAAGCTCCATGATGTCATCAGCGCTTTGGAGACAGCTCATCCTGATGCTGTTTTCATTGTCGCAGGTGATTTCAACAAGTGCAATTTACAGACTGTATTAACTAAATACCACCAGCATGTGAACATCCCCACCCATGGCAAGAACAACTTAAACCATGTTTACAGCAATATACATGGTGGACTTGAGGCTGCACCCCGCCCCCCATTTGGAGACTCAGACCACATCTCTCTGTTCCTGTATCCAGCCTACATGCAGACTCAAGCAGTCACATCCTGTCAGCAGACAGGTTCAGCAGTGGACATCTGAGTCTGAGAACAGCAGTGATTCTCAACTGGTGGATTGCGGTCATGTTCTGGGTGGGTCCTGGACTGTTTGGTAAAAAAAATGTAAACAATTAAAAATAATAAAAAAAAATATATAAAAAAAATAAAGTTTATCTGATGATGTGCTCGTCATTTATCTTGAACAAAAAGACAGAGAGGCAGCGTCAGAAGCACGCAGCATACTTGTAGCCATGGTAAACAACCATTAGTTTGCCCGTTACCCTTCTCTTTAAATTTGTGATGATGTTCAGAGGCAAGATGGCAAAACGCAAATATAACCCGGATCATTTGAAATGTGGATTTTTGTTCATTGAGGACAAACACGGACAGAAACCTCAGTGTGTTATTTGTAATGAAGTGCTGGGCATGAAAACATCCAAAGTAATGTGACATTTACAAAGGAAACATGTCTGTAAAGCCAAGCCGGTAGAGCTTTTTAAAGAGGACATCATGAGCTGAAGGCTCAAACATAATTTGGGCGTGGGACGGGATGTGTCGCTTTCACTTTTTAAAAAGGCAGTTTAGGTCCCCTGAAGTTTTTACCTTCCAAAAACAATGTTACGCTGTATTAAAAGAGACGAGCATTAGGACCCAGCAGAAATCAAAGCCGCTCAATCTGAAGCTTATTTCACTTTAGCCCGCCCACAAGCTCATCCATTGGCTCTCCCATTTCCTGCTAATGTGTGATTGGCTCTCCCTGCTGTCACTCCATCAAACACGTCTGGACTTGTAAACCTGTGTTTTTCAAGTTTGTGCACCTCAGTCCGTGTTCACCTACCACTGTAAGTTGTTAACATGTTTTACATTTGTTGTGTCTGTGTCACGTCAGCTTGTCATGTATTTTAATGTCAGAGGTTTCATATTAAAATCATTAACATTTGAATCTGTCTGAGTTCATGCAGCTACCAGTCTGTGATAAGCCGACCATTTACATGCCTCTAAGTTTAACTATTGTCAAAATAATTCAGAATTTCTGCTTAATTTACTTAAAAATGAGGTATCATTTTATGTAAATGAGGTCTACTGAATATACAGTCCAAACATAAGTGTAAAATGGGTGGTAATGAGTATAAATATAATAGTAACAAGTAAAATATAAATCATAATTTGCAAGTGATATATTTTAATAATAATAGTAGTCATTAGTTTAATAATAGTAATGTAATTAATAATATTTATGTTCCATCACCAATCCTTCCCCCCTCCCCCCCAAAATCAAGCAAGTCTTCTTCTCCCTGAAATCTCTTAAATTCACTTTTTATGCATATGTATGTTTAAATGTGTTTTGAAGGCTATTATTCAAAAATAAATTTGTTTGGTTTGTATTCTATGAAAGTGACTTAATGACCATGAGAAAATGTGGGTCCCGGGCTGAGACCAATTGAGGACCCCTGCTCTACAGGACTGTTTTGCCATAACTGACTGGGATGTGTTTAAAGCTGCAGCCACCATGGAGGACTCTTCCGTGAACATCAATGACTATGCTGACTTTGTGTCTGGGTACATCAGCACTTGTATTGAGAACATTGTGCCCACCATACAGGTCAGGAACTTCCCCAACCAGAAGCCCTGGGTAAACAGTGAGGTACTGCAACTTCTACAAGCACGCTGTGCTGCTTATAGATCTGGTGATGAGGTTGAGCTCAAAGCTGCGCAGTACAGACTGAAGAAGCCCATAAGATCAGCCAAAACGCAGTACAGAGAGAAGACAGAGGGATTCTACTCTACTGCTAACCCCAGGCATATGTGGCAATGTCTGGACCAAATCAGATTTTAGGTCCAGGCCCAACAATACCATCAGCTCTTCGGACAGCCTTCCAGATGACCTCAGTGTGTTTTACACCCGCTTTGAATCCTCGACCCCCACCATCATCACCGCAAAACACACACACACATACCTGAAACCCCCCCCACCACCACCAGTCATCTCAACAGCCCAAGTACACAAAGCCCTGAGAGGAATCAAACCCCGTAAAACTACTGGGCCTGACAACATTCTGGAGCAGGCCCTCAGAGTGTGTGCCTACGAGCTGGCTGGGGTTTTTACTTCCATTTTCAACCTTTCCCTCAGACAACGCACCATTTCCAACTGCTATAAGACCACCACAATTGTCCCCCTCCCCAAGAAGAACCCACTATCCTGCCTGAATAATTATAGGCCAATAGCACTCACTCCAATCATTATGTGCCAAACACCAACCACTACAGACCCCCTGCAATATGCCTACTGGGCCAACAGGTCCACCTCAGACGCCATTGCCGCTGCCCTTCATGTCTCTCTCTCCCACCTGGAAAATAAGGACTCCTATATCAGAATACTCTTCATTGACTACAGCTCCGCCTTCAACACAGTCATCCCTCAGCCCCGTTCTCTACACCCTGTTCACCCATGACTGTGTCACCTCCCACCCCAACAACATCATCCTGAAGTTTGCTGACGACACTGCTGTGATAGGTTGTATCGCTGACAGAGGTGAGTGAGGAAGGTGGTGAGCAGGTGAGGAGGTGGTACAGGAAGGTGGTGAGCAGTCTGGTGACGTACGGACAACAACCTCGTCCTCAACACAGACAAGACTAAGGAAATGATAGTGGACATGAGGAAACAAAGGAGACTTCATCAGCCACTATTTATCCGGGACCTTGAAGTGGAGAGGGTCAGCAGCTTTAAATACCTGGGGGTCCACATCAGTGATGACCTCACCTGGACACTGAACACCACACAGGTGCTAAACAGGGCTCAGCAGCGGCTGTATTTCCTGAGGAAATTTGACATGTCACCCAAAATCCTCAGCAAGTTCTACAGCTGCATCATTGAGTCTGTCCTGACCAACTGCATTACTGTGTGGTATGGCAGTACTACTGCAAAGGACCACAAGCGCCTGCAGAGTGTGGTAAAGACTGCCATAAAAATCACAACCCTCTCTGCAGAGCTGCCTCCATCAAAGACTCCACCCACCCACAACACGGACTATTCACTCTCCTACCTTCAGGCTGGAGGTACAGAAGTGTGAAATGCAAAACAACCAGGTTAAAGAACCTTTTTCCCCACAGCCATTAGACTCTTGAACAGCTGAGCTGATGACTACCTCATAGACTCTAAAAGCATTTTGCAGTAAACTTCTCATACTTCTCAATTGCACTATATTACGGACTGTTGCAATACATTGTAGCTCAATACTGCACAATGTAAATAACTCCACTGCACAATATGTATATAGTGTGTGTGTTTTCTGGTTTTCTCTTAGAGCTTGTGTATATATGTGTGTGCGTGTGTGTGTGTGTGTGTGTATATATATATATATATATATATATATATATGTATATGTATATATAATTTTTTTTTTTTTTTTAGGTGTCCGAGCACTATATTTAATTGTAAAGCTCAAAGAGCGATATTTTGCAGAGATTACTTTTAATGTGGCACAACACACTTAGCTTGTGTGAGCTGAACAATGTTCTGGTGACTCAAGCAACTTCTTTACTCGCGTCTGCGTTATTCCAAGAAAACTTACAGAGGACTCCATGCAAGGATGAACAAAAATGGTTGTTTATTCCAGAATGCACATGATGAAAATAAAACTTTTAAACCAGTTTTAGGTTATTCCAAATACAACATGCAACCACAAACTGTAACACTAAATACGGCCAGAAAACTATTGCTACCAGTATCTTACTCTTCACTCTGAACTGCTTAGAACCTGTCCACACCGCACTGGAGCTGCATAGCTCTTAAAGTGACAATGTACCTATTTTCTGAACATAAACCTGTGCTGCTTGAATACATTTGAATCTACATAAATAGTGCAAGCATCACTTAAGGCATCTTAATATTACGTTAAACAGCATTAAAAAACATGACATGACAGTACCAAATCTTGAAGGTGGTTGTGGGTTAGGGTTTATTTGTTTTGCCAAAATCCCATATCTTGCACAGATCTTTCCAGTATCACTTCAATGATATCTGTTTTTATCATGTTTGTCACTTTCTTGCACTTGACATTGAATTTCTTTTTCATCTTCCTCCAGAATAAATGGTCTTTCCTGCTCTTATTGCACTTTCCAGCACACTTCAAATTTACATCCACAAAGACATTGAGAAACGCCGTGAAGAGGAATATGCCACACTGCTGAGAATATAATTACTGTAAAGTGAGAAAATGGAATCCCAAAGCACCAGCACTCAGACAACTTCCTCTTCTACTCTGTACACTAACATATCTTGTGGAGAAACACAAGAGAATACAGACAAAGTGAGAACTCACCACTGTACAAAGTGTGGCAAAAGTTTTACTGACCGACATAATCTCCAGTCACACCTGCGTGTTCACACAGCACAGAAACTGTATGACTGTTCAGATTGTGGAAAAAGTTTTAATAGACCGAGTCATCTTCAACAACACCAGCGCATTCACACGGGAGAGAAACCACATGTCTGCTTAGATTGTGGAAAGAGATTTAATAGTCAGAATTATCTACAACAGCACCAGCGCATTCACACGGGAGAGAAACCGTATCACTGTTCAGAGTGTGGGAAGAGTTTTACTTTACAGACTAGTTTCCAGCGACACCTGCAGATTCACAGAGAGGAGAGACTGTATCACTGCTCTGAGTGTGGGAAGAAATTTAAACAACAGAATAATCTCAAAGTACACCAGCGAATTCACACAGGAGAGACACCGTATCCCTGCTCAGAGTGTGGAAAAAGATTCAATAGCAGGGGCAATCTAAAGCTACACCAGCGCATTCACACAGGAGAGAAACCATTTGATTGCACAGAGTGTGGAAAGAAATTCATTAGTCTGAGCCATCTAAAACGGCACCAGCGCATTCACACAGGAGAGAAGCCGTATCACTGCTCTGAGTGTGAACAGAGTTTTTCGACTCAGAGTTCTCTTCAAATACATCAGTACATTCACATCGGCGTGAAACCATATCACTGTCCAGAGTGTGGTCAGAGTTTTACTAGACAGGGTACTTTCCAAGCCCATCAGCTCATTCACACAGGAGAAAAACCGTATCCCTGCTCAGAGTGTGGAAAAAGATTTAATAGACAGAGTAATCTCATAGCACATCAGCGCATTCACACAGGGGAGAAACCGTATCACTGCTCACAGTGTGGAAAGAGATTTTCTGTACAGAGTCAGTTCAGAATACACCAACGCATTCACACAGGAGAAAAACCATTTTCCTGTTCTGAGTGTGGAAAAAGATTTAATAGACCAAGTAATCTCATAGCACATCAGCGTATTCACACAGGAGAGAAACCGTATCCCTGCTCACAGTGTGAAAAGAGATTTACTGAACAGAGTCACCTCAAAACTCATCAGCGCATTCACACTGGAGAAAAACCGTATCACTGCTCACAGTGTGGAAAGAGATTTAATCAACGCAGTTCTCTTAAGTTACACCAGCTCATTCACACAGGAGAGAAACCATACCACTGCTCAGAGTGTGGGAAGAGCTTTAAAAGACAGAGGGATCTTCAGACACATCAGCGCACTCACACAGGAGACGAACCAAATCACTTCTCAGAGTGTGAACAGAGCTTCAGTCATTCAGATTTCAAGACACATAGATGTGTTATGAAAGAGGTAGATATTTGTATTTTTAGTATTGCTTCAATATTATTTATCAGTTGCTAACTGAGCCCAGAATGTTGATTATTTGATGATAATTTTTATTTGCTTTTGCAAATAATTTCTGTGATTTTTGGTAAATCAACAACAATGTGTATTACAAACAATGGGCAGTGTGATAATTGTGAAAAATCATTTTGGGCTGTCTGCAAATTTAATTCTTTATATTGTTTTTCTCTGACCTACACAGGGAGAAGAGAACTGAAGAAAACTGGTCAAGCTAGTAATATTTTTGAGGCATTGTCAGTAACTATTCAAGTTTCACCTGCTGGATGTGGAAATTTTGTTCTTGTAGCAAAAGACTATTTCAAACGTCTTAATTCCATAATGGTACGTTGAGTTATTACTGGAGCTACCAAAGAGAGCATAAGATGTTGAGACAGAATATTCTAGTACAAATTACAAGTTTTCTCAAATTTTTCCTTAACAAAACATTTTTTTGTTCCAATAATAGATTGTGTGCTTATATAATACTATATACAGTGCTGTGAAAAAGTATTTGCCTCATTACATATTTTTTTCATTACATATTTTTATTATTGTCACTTAAATGTTTCAGATTATCAAACAATTTTTAATATCAAAGATAAACTGAGTAAATACAAAATGAATGTTTTAAAATGTTTTCTTTTATTAAGGTAAAAGAGCTATCCCAAACAACCTGCAAATGAACTGTGATTAACCACATTTTGGTAAAGCTGAGTTTAATTAATGATATCCCATTAGAAGTGATGCTACACAGTGTCAATTAGTAATAATAAGAATGATTAGTTGCCTACTTTTAATTTGCAATTTTTCATGAGAATCTTTAATGTTTTAAACTTTGATCAAAATGTACAACTACTGTCATTGTAGTCATATTTATATTTTGTGGCACTGGAAATGTTTTCCAGCTGAGATTTGTCCACCATTTTTTAATACATTTGTAAGTACCACACTGCATTAGAGGATGTGGTATACTATGAAGATAGCCCTGTCTGTGTACGGACATATTTAGCTGAAGTACTGACTATCCAGGTATTATTAGTATGCTGGGAAAAAAATATTTTTGCTCACACACTGCATACTATTTTAGGGCAAAATCAGTACATGAGTAGTATTTAGTACACCATTTCAAATAAAGTCAAGTTTGGTGTCAGGCTAATCAGTGCACAGCATAACTACATCATCTCACTCTGAATCACAGTGGCGGCAGCTTCTGGGTATGCTTTTCTGTAACTGTACTGTAAAAAGATACAGGGAAATCCTCTCAAAAACATTGGCAAGAAACCTGAGCCTTGGAGATTTGTCTTCCAGCACAGTGAAAACTATACAGAAATAGCTTAAACACAAGCTGTCCCAGAAGCTAGCTAGTTTATGGAAAGAGGAAAAGGCCAATTTGAGAAAAACTGCATTGAGAATAATTACTTGTGGTTAAAGCCATTGCCTTTAAATGTGTACAATGCAGATTGTACTGTGTTAATGGTCTTTCAAACTTGGAGCAATGGAGATCAAATTTCATTTAGAGTAGTATGATAAAGAATAGGTGTTATTACCTTTAATTATTACCTTGAATTGTATTACCTTTAATTTGTTTATAGCTGTAGACACTGAAAAAAGATACAACTTAAACTCGGTATGAAGAAAACAAAGATAAGGACAATGAGGAAGACTAACTTTCATTGTGAATTTGGACCAGTTAACAGAAAAGGGTCCAGCAGTGAAGAAATACAGACACATTCCAAAAAGTTATAATATCATGGAAAAGTTTAATTTCCATACTTCCATTCAAAAAGTTAAACTTTCATAGATTATATATTCAGGGCCCACAATTTAACAATTTCAAATATTTGTTTATTTTCACATAATTTGGGCTTCTAGCTACGAAACCCACGAAAACAGGATTTCAAAAAATTAGAATACTGTGGAGAAATCAGCCCAAACTACTTCTCAGTTTTTGCAGAAAAAAAGAAATTAGGATCACATCAAATCAATCAAAATATGGTACTTTCAAAACGATGTCAATCTTCAATACTTGGTTTTGTGCGAAGTGGCATTGAGGCAATCAGCCTGTGACATTGACAGAAGCCCAGATTTCTTTGATGCTTGCCGTCAGCTCTTCTTTGTTGTTGGGTCTGGTGGCCCTTATTTTCCTCTTGAGAATAAACCATTGATTGTCAATGTAGTTTTGGTCCAATGAACCAAGGACTATGATGGCATGGGCATCAAACCAGGCTTTGGTGTTTCTGGCGCCATGGGCAGGGGGCAGGTCCTGCTGGAAGATGAAATCTGCATCTCAATACAGATCCTCAGAAAGAATCATGAAGTCCCCTAAAACATTCTGGTAGACTGTTGCAGTGACCTTGGATTTAAGAAAGAGATTACTAACACCTGCACCAGACATTGCATCCCAAATCATGACTGTCTGTGGATATTTCACACTGGACCTCAAGCCGTTTGGGTTCTGTTCCTCACCTGTCTTCCTCCAAACCCTTGGACCTTGATTCTCGAATGAAATGCACACTTTACTTTCATCTGAAAAGAGGACCTTGGACCACTGTCCAATGGTTCAGCCCTTCTCCTTGGCCCAGTTGAGATGCTTCCTACGTTGGCTTAGGTTCAGAAGTGGCTTGACCCGAGGAACCCGACAGTTGTAGCCCATCTCCCGGATGCATCTGACTGGTGGTTTTTGAAGCTGTGACTCCTGCCTCATTCCACTCTTTCTGGATTTCTGCCAGATTCTTGAATCTTCTCTTTTTGATAATCTGCCGAAGCCCACGGTCATCTCTTTTGCTGGTGCATCTTCTCCTGCCACATTTTGTCCTTCCACTGGACTTTCCATTGATATTACATTACATTACAATGCATTTAGCGGACGCTTTTATCCAAAGCGACTTACAAAGTACAAATGTGAAAAAATACTAGAGTTGTACTAGTATTTACTACTACTAGTATACTAGAATTAACATAACGAATGCTGAGTGCATATCAGTACTCATGGGGAGTATTTGGGA